>JBAMBQ010004045.1:0-47004 GCA_037044495.1 Stegana nigrithorax
CGTAGCCGAAGAGATTGTGCAGACAGGAGCTGCAGAAGACACAGAAGATCGGCATGCAAGCAAAGTAGTTGAGACGCCGCCTAGAAAATACTTGCGGTGGTTTTATTTCGGCTACAAGTCGAAACGCCGATGTCTGCTAGACAGCGCTTGTGATGACGACAATGAGCAAGCGGGCGCGACGTCACTGCCGCAAAGACGGAATTTGTCGATTTCGAAAAGTTCGCCAAAAACAAACTTAGCACAACCAGTAACCACAAGTGATAGCATGCCATTGCCGCCTACCAATCTTACCTCAACAAGTGTTGCAGATAGCAAAACAAGAACCAACCGAGAGACATCTTACACAAGTATTAACTCATCTGTCGTAGATGAAACTACAACGAACAGCTTCGTTGGCCATGCTATGTTCACGCAGGGCAGCAATCAGCCGCAACAACAATCAAACGAAAACACTGTTGTCAAGTATAAAGAGTCTGTCGTGCGGCACGAGAAAGATGTCGTGCTGACCACCGAGCAAGAGGCGCCGACCTTGGAAGATGGCGCCTTTACGTCCAAGCCGCTTGCGGCTACGCCGTCGTTTGGCTTGCGCGCGGGCCTAAGCTCAATATTTGACAAATTGGCCATTTGGAGGCATACGAATTATTGGCAACGTGCTAATGAAGTGCAACAGACACGACGTAGACGTGTACTGCGTCAGTCGCACGATGTGCTTGGCCCAAACGTAGATTGTAGTGAGCACATGGCACTGGGGCTTGGTGAATGTGACGCGCAGGAGTACGATGCGGAGGCTGAAGCTGAGGTCGTTATGATTGGCAAGCGGCACAATGTCAGTGCTGAATTTGAGCAGATTTCGATAGGCACACCCTCTTCCATATCGACAAGTAAGGGAAAACTCAACATACAGCGATTATCCCAAGTTAGACGACGTCGCAGTTCGTACTATTTCTCTGGTAAATATGGGTTACTGCTAATGGCGCCATTGAATTTAAATTAGATTCTATGCATAAATCTTTCTGACCATTGTTTATTTTGGTGATTTAATATTATAATCCTTGTTTACAGAAAACGAACGCAGAATACGTGCGAATGACAAGGAGTTCAACGCTCAATACAAATACCATGTGAGTGCCTAACCCCAACTGAAAGTGCATATGCATGAGAATTTTTGAACAATTATATGTAAATCTTGTTTTCCTTTTCAGAACAATTATATAAAGACCTCGAAATATTCGATGTTTACTTTTTTACCTTTTAATTTGTTGGAGCAGTTTCAACGTTTGGCCAACTTCTACTTTCTCTGCTTATTGGTCTTACAACTAATACCGGCAATCTCCTCTCTGACGCCAGTTACGACAGCGATTCCATTAATTGGCGTTCTTACGCTAACCGCAGTGAAAGACGCCTACGATGATATTGTAATTGGCACGATTTCATTTCAAATGCTTTAAATAAATCAGTAATTTATTTCTACCCCCTCCCCCTTATGCGCTAGCAACGTCACATTTCGGATTCGCACGTGAACAATCGGAAATCGAAGACCCTTCGCAATGGCAAACTGGTCGAGGCAAAGTGGTCTGACGTGCAGGTTGGCGACGTCATACGACTGGACAACAATCAATTTGTCGCGGCAGACATCCTGCTGCTAACCACTTCGGAGCCGAATGGGCTCTGCTTCATTGAAACAGCTGAGCTCGATGGTGAAACGAATCTTAAGTGTAAACAGTGTCTACCCGAAACAATCGAACTAGGACAAAAACATGATTTATTATGGACATTCAATGGGGAAATCATTTGCGAGCGTCCAAACAATCTATTGAATAAATTCGATGGCACACTTGTTTGGAAAAATCAACGCTTTGCGCTCGATAATGAGAAGATACTTTTACGCGGCTGCGTCCTCCGCAACACGCAATGGTGTTACGGGGTTGTTGTTTTCGCCGGCGTCGATACAAAACTAATGCAGAACTCTGGTAAAACGCAGTTTAAAAGCACTGGCGTGGATCGTCTTCTAAACTTTATCATCATCGGGGTAAAGCCTAATATGCACTGCATATCTTTTTATATTTATTTCGCTTTATAATATATGTATGTTCATTATTTTTTAGATTGTTCTGTTCCTGGTTTCTATTTGCGCAATATTTGCGCTCGCGAGTGCTATCTGGGAAGGCTTCATTGGTCAGTTTTTTCAGGTTTATCTGCCATGGGAGAACATTGTGCCCAAGGACATTACTGCCGGCGCGACGGTTATCGGTCTGCTCGTGTTCTTTTCTTACGCTATTGTTTTAAACACAGTTGTGCCAATATCGCTCTACGTTTCAGTAGAGGTGTGTACCTTATCTATTACCCTTGATGCTTGTCTAATTTCTGGTCAAATATTATGCACAGGTCATACGCTTTGCCCAATCGTTTCTTATCAATTGGGATGAGGAGATGTACGATGGACGCACAAGCACATACGCCAAAGCACGCACCACAACACTTAACGAAGAGCTTGGCCAGATTCAGTATATATTTTCGGATAAGACCGGCACTTTAACACAGAATATTATGACGTTCAATAAATGCAGTATTAATGGTCGAGCATTTGGCGAGGTCTTCGACTTAAGAACCGGTGAAATTATCGAAATAACCGATGTAAGTGCACAAAAAAAACAAAATATGCTTAACATGATAATTATTCGATTTTATAATATGATTTATTCTGCAACAAGACTGTGAAACCCGTGGATTTCTCACCTAATCCAGACTTCGAAGAGGATTTCCGCTGGTATGATCGCACTTTGATCGACGCTGTGCGCTCCGATGAGGAACATTCGCATAACTTTTTTCGTCTGTTGTCGCTCTGTCACACGGTCATGGCGGAAACTGTGGAAGGCAAACTCGAATATCAGGCGCAGAGTCCCGACGAGGCGGCACTCGTATCTGCAGCACGTAACTTTGGTTTCGTTTTTCGCACACGCACACCGAAAAGTATTACTATTGAGGTTATGGGTCGCACAGAGGTGATAACATGCACTATGACTGGCTATTTAAAGCAAAACCTTATAAAACGCTAAAAATTCTTTGCAGGAATATGAGTTGCTGAACATTTTGGACTTTAACAATGTGCGCAAACGCATGTCAGTCATAGTCCGACGCGGTGGCTCCGTTGTGCTCTATTGCAAGGGCGCCGATAATGTCATTTACGATCGCTTGCACACTGGTCAGGATAATATCAAGGCGCGTACGCAGGATCATTTAAATGTAAATAGGAAGCGTCCTTCACTTTAATCACCAGCCTTGTCAATAATCGGTGTTATCAGTATGATTAAGATGTTTTGTTTAATTTTGCAGAAGTTCGCTGGCGAGGGTTTACGCACATTGGTGCTCGCGGAGCGTCGCCTAAGCCTAGAATACTACAACAATTGGCTCGAGCAGCAACAAGAGGCTGCATTGTCATTGGAACAACGAGAGCAAAAGCTGAACGCCATCTATGAACAGGTTGAGAGCGATTTATCGCTTATCGGAGTTACTGCCATTGAGGATAAGCTACAGGATGGCGTGCCCAAAACAATTGCCAACCTGCAGAATGCAGGTATCAAGATTTGGGTCTTGACAGGCGATAAGCAAGGTGATTATAAAAATGTTTAACAGTATTTATTTGTTACTAAGTCAAATGCTTCTCAGAAACGGCTATAAACATTGGTTACTCCTGCCAATTACTTACTGATGAACTCGCCGATGTTTTTATAGTCGATGGCAACTCGCTGGAGGAAGTTGAGAAACAGATGCGCCACTTTAAGGAGTCAATTAAAATATTTAATCGGTTTCGACCTGGCGGTGAATATCCAACGAATATTAATTGTATATATGTTGTTACTTCTCTCGAATCGTTATCTTGTAGGCATTGAATCTAACAGTTTAAGTAATTCAAATATGGATCCTGATAATTCAGCACTTTCGCAAACATGTAGTAATGAAGTGGGGACGACGCCGCCCCCAGCGATATCTGTTGTGACCTTCAGGTGAGTTGATCTAATAAAACGTAATGATTACAAACCTAACCATTTTTTGACGCTTTTTATATGAAAACCAGCGCAGAGTGTAATGAAGAACTTGAAAACACGGAGAGGGAGAGAAAGCGCAGTCCAGCGGTGACTATCGTCGAAGAGACCACGGGGTTCGCACTGGTTGTGAACGGTCACTCGTTGGTGCATTGCCTCACACCCGACCTAGAAACGAAGTGAGTAGTCAAAGTCGTTTCAAAAACTAAGGGAGTATGACATATGCATGTATGTATATGATTTACCCTGTAGATTTCTGGAGATTGCCGCACAGTGTAAAGCTGTGATCTGCTGTCGTGTGACGCCATTGCAAAAAGCACTCGTTGTGGAGCTTATAAAGCGAGCCAGAAATGCGGTTACACTGGCGATTGGTGATGGCGCAAATGACGTCTCCATGATTAAGGGTACATTCATTAATTTGACGCAAAAATGTCCTTAAAAAATTTAAAAAGTATTCTTTCTTTGTAGCGGCGCATATTGGTGTAGGTATTTCGGGACAAGAAGGTCTGCAAGCTGTGCTTGCCAGTGACTATTCAATAGCACAATTTCGCTTCCTAGAGCGTTTGTTGCTGGTGCATGGACGTTGGTCCTATTATCGCATGTGCAAATTTCTACGGTACTTCTTTTATAAGAACTTTGCATTTACCCTGTGCCACTGTTGGTATTCATTATTTTGCGGTTTTAGCGCACAGGTAAACAACCGCCATTATGATACGAACTGAACACTCAATACTTATCACGCGCCATTTGTTTACAGACCGTATTTGATCCTATGTTCATCTCTGTCTACAATCTTTTTTACACATCGTTGCCCGTTTTAGCGCTCGGGGTGTTTGAACAGGATGTTTCGGACAAAGACAGCATTGAATACCCGCGCCTATATACCCCAGGATTGAAAAGCGAACTCTTTAATATACGTGAATTCATTTATAGCGTTCTACATGGAGCGTTTACATCGTTGATTCTTTTCCTCATACCTTACGGTATAACGTGAATTCTCAAACTCATAGAGCCACTTTTACAAAAAGTTAATTCGATTCACTTTTATTTGCAGGCACTTACAAGGATGGAATTGCGGCTAATGGTCTTATACTGAGTGATCATATGACATTAGGCGCAGTCGTCGCCACCATATTGGTTGTTGATAACACAGCACAGGTAAGTGTATTCCGATACAATGTTGATCTATTTTGGCAATATGTTCTTTTTAGATCGCTATGTACACTTCATACTGGACGATAGTGAACCACATAACCATTTGGGGTAGCCTGATTTGGTACTTTGTGCTAGACTATTTTTACAACTATGTCGTTGGTGGTCCATATATTGGTTCACTAACGCAAGCCATGGCGGATCTTACCTTTTGGGTAACAATGATGATTACAGTCATTGTGCTTATGGCACCCGTGTTGGCTTACAAATTCTATTTGCTTGACATGCATCCTAGCCTATCTGACAAGGTTGTGCAACATGTGCTGAAAAACCTGACTTTAGCCAATATAACTAGCCTAACCTAACATTACCACCCACAGATACGCCAGAAAACTCTTCAGGCCAACTTGCGACAATCAGTCGATGTAAGACGCACACCATCTGCGCGCCGAGCAAGGCGTTCGGTGCGATCTGGTTATGCATTCGCACATCAGGTAGATCTTGGAAATACACTAAGTAAAATGTACTCGTTTACGTATGTTATTCTACTGTTTTTTTTAGGAGGGCTTTGGTCGTCTTATAACTTCTGGCAAGATGTTGCATAAGTTGCCGCAAGACTTGGCATTTCCACTTGGCTTAGGTAGTAAAAAAACACAGGCCCTGCATAATACTTCATTATCAGCATCTGCCGCATGTGGTGGCGAGTATACTAAACAACATAACAACAACAATACAAATTTACGTCACTATCATAATCACTCCTCGATGGCTGATATCAGAGTCGGCAGCGAGTTCGGCAGCATAGAGAACAATCACAATGGCGATCTGAGCCCGCGTGCGCCATGTCAAGACTTGGATACAATAAATCTCTAAATTATGTTAGCAAATAGTACTAGAATACTTTTAAACAACAATAACAAAATCAACAGCAATTATCAACACCAAAGAACAAACAACAAACAAAAAACTTTCGAAATAATTAAAACTAGTAGCGTAGTGCTTTAAAAAGTTACTAAAAAACAAAAACAAAACTAAAAAATTAGTCCTAAAATATTTACATATAAAAATGTTTGACTGAACTCACCATTGCCTAGCTTGGTTATTTATGAAGCAACTAGTATAATCTTCGATAAGTAAATCACAAGGTGAATTTTATTGTACCTAAAGCTAAAACAAAAACAAAAAAGTTTTTAAATCTTCAGGAAAATTTAATTTAGCATATAATCATCCACTTTTTAACGGCGTGTGTTGAACTTACCTTTTTACTGTTTTGTTTACTGTTTCTTAATGATAACTTCCTTTTCGTAATGTAAAGTTTCCATTAAAATATTTCTTCGAGTGTATTCTCAAGTGTCATTAGGCCTAATGTATGTAAATACTCATGAACTTATGCAAATGGCTTAGCTACAGCTGGAAACATAAATAGGCAAAGTTCCAGCACAAGTTGATTCTACAATCTCATAACCATGCCAATTGAAGTTTTATTGAAGGTTATTAGCAATTTGATTTCGTTTTTCTTTGGAATTGATTTTATACGCATATGTGATTTATTTTTAAGCTTTTTTTTTATAATTGAATATCTTACCTACAGCTATTTACGGCTAGGAATACAGACGTGTATAGGAAAGTAGATACGCTAGAGTAGAGTTAGTATAATTTCCTATTTATGTTCGTTTTAAATCAAAAATCATTCGAACCGAGTGCTATAATACAGACAAATAGTTTAAGTGGCATACAATGAATTAACAAAAGTGTACTTAAAATAGTTAATGTTCTACTTATATGTATTTTAAATATTGTAAAAGGCCAAACTATTTCGCTGTGCGCTGGCCCGTAATGCTGTTATAGTAAATATTTTTACTACGTACTTACATACACACAAAGTTCAAATGTAATACATAATATTATGTAACGGAACTAATAAATTACAAATCAGATTGATTTTAAAACTGCTTTACAATTTTTTTCACTTGAATAAATGTGCGTTACCTCAGTACGGGTGCCGCTGACACCGCATCTATTTAGCAAAAAAAAAGCGTTTTGAATTGGATTGCAACGCGCATATGAAGGATGCAAATTTAATACAAAATGTGATTTATTCAATGTAAACTAAGACTAGTTATTGTTAGTGAACATAAACGTTTAGCGCATTCGGCCGTGGGACCGCTAAAAAACAAGTTTTTTCGGCACGCTTTGACCCTTGACAGAGTCAATTAATTTTCGTTTAAGATTTGGGCGATCGTCGACCTTCTGCTGCAGTGTAGTAGGCATCGGCAGCTTGTGGCCAACAGTTGGCGCTGGCTTATTGTGGAAGTAGGTCATAGAGAGTGCCTCACGACAAGAACAACGTTTGAGAGGATTCATGGCGAAAAGGCGTTTCATGAGCACGATCATGTCGTCCGGAGCAGCTGTGAAAATATGTTGCAGTGGTGTTCCAGGAAACTGACGAAACTGCATATAGTCCGGCAGCTTTGTCATATTTGGCCAAACGTCTTCGTTTGGTGTGCCAAGCGTCATGAAAATACGCGTAAGCTGATCGAGATCAGAATCCCCTGGCATGAATGGTACACGTAACATAAGTTCGGCTAGTATGCAGCCTACAGCCCACATGTCGACGCCGATGCCATATTGGCGAGCACCAAAAAGTAGCTCGGGTGCACGATACCATCTAGTGACCACGTGATGTGTATAGATGCGCGTTGGTGAGCCAAAAAATTTGGCCAAGCCAAAATCGGCAATCTTGAGCACTCCTTCGCTGTTAACAAGCAAGTTGTTGGGTTTAAGATCACGGTGCAATATCCAGCTTAAATGCAGGTACTCCAAGCCACGCAATGTCATTATCGCATAGGCTTTAATGTTCGCTGGCGTAAGTATTATCTTTTGATCTTTGATAATTACCTCGAGGTCAGTGTCCATAAAGTCAAAAACAAGTGACACATTCGACAACTGACCGAATACATCATACAATCCGATGACATTCTCGTGTTGTAGTTCCTGCAGTAATTTTACTTCGCGTAATGCTGTGCGATTAATGCCGTCTTGAGCCTCCTCACGACTACCAACCTTTATCTTTTTTACAGCAACAATTTGACCGGTATTCGCATCCCGCGCTTTGTATACAGTCGCAAACTGCAAGAAGTGAGTTTTGCAATTACAAAATAAACTCTATTCAATGATTTTCAGAACAACGTACCTGGCCCTCGCCCAAAAATGAGATCTTTTCATAGCGATCCAATTTTTGTTCCATTTAAATCAAACTGATATGAGCTGTAAAAGCAGTCGAAAAGCGGGTGCAAGTCAAAACAAATGCCAGCTGAAATCTGTTGTATTGTTTAATACGCTCTCGTATTCCCGTTATGTTTTTCTATCTTCCTTCAAGTCAGGCACTTTTAGTGCGTCAGAGTGGGAAAGAGTAGTTTCGTGCTGTGCAAACCCTATTCAAGTGAAACAGTGGTGAACAACAAAATCCAGCTGTCTTGTCTTGTAATTTTTACCTAGAGTCCTCACTGGCGACCGGACAAAGTTTTGTGGCAGGCAGTCAGGTGGCAGCCCTAATAGTTCCAACCGCACCTAGACCCCACCGTTCTTCTAGCGGTCGGTGGTATATTACATTAAAAGAATAAATTCCTAAAACCCATAAAAAACGAAAAAATGCTTAAACAGTGTTGTAAATGTTATGCTCTAAACGATTCACAATGACAACAACAGTGTCGCTTTTTCTAAAATACTTTTCTTACCTATGGGAACTCTACGGAGGCATCTTGCCGTAGCAAGAAGAAGAATTAGCGGAGCCACTGGCGAGTTTGTTTTTACAATAACGTATTAAATACATAAAAATACAAACAAAAATGGATGTACGTCCAAATCAGACGATTTATATAAACAACCTTAATGAGAAGGTTAAAAAGGAGGAGCTGAAGAAGTCGCTGTACGCCATATTTTCACAGTTTGGTCAAATTCTCGACATTGTGGCATTAAAAACACTTAAAATGCGCGGTCAGGCATTTGTTATATTTAAAGAAATAGGTAGTGCTTCGAATGCACTGCGTACGATGCAAGGCTTTCCATTCTATGACAAACCGATGCGCATCGCCTACGCCAAGTCCGACTCGGACATTGTCGCCAAAATAAAGGGCACGTTCAAAGAGAGACCGAAAAAGGCGAAACTGCCAAAGCCGGTGCCCAACGCAGACGACAAAAAGTATGTATTGAAATTAACATTCCCATCGAGAATAGAGAAAACTGTTGATTTTATCTTCTTATTCAGAGACAAAAAGAAAAAGGCCGTAAACTCGGAGAACTCAAATCCCAACACACAGACGGAGCAACCACCAAATCAAATTTTGTTCCTTACGAACCTGCCCGAGGAAACGAACGAAATGATGCTATCTATGCTGTTCAACCAATTCCCTGGCTTCAAAGAAGTACGCTTAGTGCCAAATCGTCACGACATTGCCTTCGTCGAATTTACCACCGAATTACAAAGCAACGCAGCCAAGGAGGCTCTGCAGGGCTTTAAAATCACTCCCTCACATGCAATGAAGATTACTTTCGCCAAGAAGTAACTTAGCATTATTCTAGTATTTTTTTATCGTCGCTTCTATCGTAATTGAATTCTTTAATAATGTAATACACATACATTTAATTTAGTATCTATTAAAGTGGAATTCAGAGTTTTCCAGACGAAAAATTTATTCCGGCTTGTCTTTAATGCCCATTACGTATAAGCTGTAAGGCTAAAGGGACAGTTTGAAGAATGTAGATCCGTTTCGATTAGCTGTTGTTATCCTCGGACATTTTACAAAATATTTTGTGTGCTGGTTGACTAGTTTGTATTGTGCTCCTCTGAAATCATCTCGATCAGCGCATTTCCAGTGACTTGAGGCTCTTCGCACTCAGGAATTTTAGATGATGCTTGTTCCACAGTATTTGCGATTTGCAGATGATCCTTGTAACTGTGGCCATCAATATACTTTTGCATGGATTTAACTAGCCTGTCGGAATTCCCGCCCACAAAGATTTCCATAATTTTCCCATTTCTGATAAACACAAATGTTGGCATGCTGGTAACATTGTATTCGACTGAAATCTCCTCGTTTTCATCCACATTGACCTTAAGTACCATCGCTTGCTCTGCGTATTGACAAGCAAGCTCCTCAAGTTTGGGGGCGATTATTTTGCATGGTCCACACCAATTGGCGAAGAAGTCGATAACAATTAATTTTTCACCGGCTTCAACGATCTTTTGATCAAGATCTTCCTTGTTTTCTATAATGTAAATCATTGCATAGAAGCGACTTACAACAAAGGTGGTAGAAAAATCAAAACTGTTAATTTCTTGAATTCTTTTAAAACAAATTCCAAAATTGTGTTTTTCCAAATTAGGATTTTTTTTCTTGTGTCAATTCAGTTAATGTGAAAAAGATACTAAGTTGTTTCAGTTAAAGTCGCCAGATTCAAATCTTTTAATGACAACAATATATATGTATGTTTATATTTTCATATGCAATACATTTGAATATTTTACCTTATTGTAATTAATGGCTCACAATCTATGTATTTATTATCATTATTGTCTGTTGCTCTTGCTCTTGTGTATAATTTCATATCTCTTTACTCAGCAATACTAACACTCTTCGGTATTCCAATGGAAACGAACCATACCTGCACGCAAAAGGCAATTCCAGATATGTACCGTTAGCTGCTTTGTTAATTGTATATATAGAAGCGGCACAAGCGCACTCATCATATTTGAAAAACCAAATCTCAACTAGTCGTTGCAATTATCAGAATTTAAATCGTTTTTGCATATATTTTTTTAACTGTTTTTTTTTTCTTAAAAAACTAATTCAACTGTGTATAAGCCAGTGGCTGTGATAATCCAAAACCTAGACGAATCAACTCTTTGACTATATAACAAGACTTCTTTTGATACCATCAAAGGATAAGACATGGCCGGCACAATACGCAGCGTATCGGATTTTGAAAAACGGCTGGACTCTGCCGGCCAGAAACTCGTAGTGCTCGATTTCTACGCAACTTGGTGTGGGCCCTGCAAGGCTATGGATGCCACTGTGCGCGCACTAGCACGTCAGTATTCCGGTCAGGCGGTTGTGCTCAAGGTAAACTCGGACAAGTTTGATGAACTTGTCGCCAAGTATGGTATAAAGAGTTTGCCGACATTTGTGTTCATAAAGAATAAACGTCGGGTCGGCACTTTCAGTGGCGCTGACGAATATAAGTTAAGTAAAATGATGGCAAAATGGGCCACTAATTAGACAGAAGAGCTGCGCTCACTATAGGTATTTATTTAAGAAATGTAGTGCTTATTGTAAAAGTGACATCGAATTTTTGTGTATTTTTATTATGTAATGACTTTATAAGCAGTTTGTAAAATGCATCTGTGATGTGATAAATAAAAAACTATTGACAATTTAAAACTATATTTTTCTCGTTTTGCAAATAGGCTTCTCTTCTTCCAAAGCAAATAATGCAAGCGGCAGCATATGCTTATGCATTAGCATACATACGCACATACACGCATGCGTATATATAACATGTAAGCTTATGTGAATGTGCGCAAATTTGCTTAAATTTACCGTTTTTGTTTCGGTTTCTGTTTTTGACCTTGTAGAAATAGACGTGTTGATTTGAAAATATTTAACTGTAAAACGAAGCAGGCAGTTTGTTCATAAAATCAAAAGTTCAATTAGTTTATTTAAAAAATCCAAACAAAAATATTCTCTACGTTTAGGTTGAACGCAAAAAATTTTAAGTGTAAAAATTCGTGTCTGTCGCAAATCTTTGCTATCCTAAATTGCCTCGAAACATAAAAAAAAGATCAAAAAGCAAATCCAAAAGTAAATTGTAACTATAATAAAAATCTCGTAAATATACAGAAAATACGAGCCACAGATCATACGCATCGAGTTGACAACGGTTCGGCGGAATTTTGGGAGGGATTTCGCTTCAATAATGTCTTATCAGATTAAATCTACGCCGTATTTTCGACGAATGATAAATACGAGCAAAAAGAACGGTCAACTGCAAAAGCTACGCGAAGAGTATGAACGTATAAAAGAGTTCAATGATCGCACCATCGAGATGAAAATGCGACAAGTGAGACTGAAGCGGCTCTTTAGAGAAATTGAAGAGAATAAAGAAACGCAAGCAACATTGCCGACCAAGCGGTGCCGTCGCGATAGTGTGGCTATATTGCTGGCGTCGGAGAAGTCGGCGAAAGCACGTCGTCTTGAAGCGCTGGCACGTTCCAAGGAGCTTGGCAAGGCGATGTCACGGCGCAACGCTGAGCTAGCGGAGCAGGGAGTCGCTGTCATGCAGCGTATAGGCGTGCGCATGAGTAACAAGGCTCGAGCAGCGGCCGAGGCAAAACGTCAGGCTGTTGAGCGGCGAGACCGCGCGGCTAAGCGCATAAGCTATGGCAATGCACAGTCCAAGTCCAATATGGAGAAGAGTGTACAGAGCCGGTTGCGCCACCAGCACTACAACGAATCTTCGAGCTCCAGCTTTTTGACGAATTTTCGGGATGTCGACAAAGTAAACGAGAAGCGCACAATGCTGCGACATCGTCTAGAGTATGGCAACTCGCGTTCAATCAGCAACATGGATCGCACGATGGCAAGGCGACGCACCACCGAGCCATTGTTCTTTTATGCCCAACAGTTGCACACAGTGAACACGCGCATAACAGAGTTGCCGCAATCCAAGTACGCAATGCCTAATGAGGACGATACCGACACTGACGCTGACGCTGATGCTGACTCTCACGATTACGATGGCTTAGAATCAACAGTTGTGTTGGAAGTGCAGCAGCAAAGCAGCGAACAGCAACTGCAAGATCTGTCCGACCCGTTTGAGTTGTGCCGTAAGAGCACCGTCATACTGAAGCGTGCCACGATTCCCAGTGTCGACGACATCAATGCCTTGATGAACGGCACACAGATGGCACAGGAGCGCTGGCGTCGCATATCGCTAACTTTGCCCTGTTTTACGGTTTTCAAGCATCTATATAGAAGAACGCAATCCACACTGTGCAATGACGGACCGGCAATGCAGAAACAGGAAGCAATCGATCCCTTTCAGATGAATGAAAGCAGCAGCTACGAAGACCTCGATTCAACTACCATAATTGAAAGCTCTGAGAAAACACTGCACACCCACAAAGGTATATGGGAACGTGAGCAACCACAACACAGCAATTTACCCGAAGGTTGTGGTTGTAGTCACGTGATAAAAGATGACACAGCTTCACATGAGCATTTAGAGCATGCCGACACATCTGCCGTTGATAAAAAGAAATCAGTTCAAAAATTACAAAATGTGAATGTGCAACGTCTGCGTAAAATTTTCGAACACTGAGCACACAGTCCGCCAGTCACTGGAGGCAGCAATAGGATCTACGAGTCGCAGTGATGCGACTCCGTACAAAATGAAAATGTGCAATGATTGCTTAAAATTTTCGAGCGCTGTGCTACAAAACACTAGAGGCAACTTGAAAAAGATCAACAAGCCGCTGGGCAACAACAGGGCGAGAAGTGCTATGGCCAATGATCGTCAGGTTGGTGTATGCTCTCCTGTAACAACAAAATCACACACATGCACACAGCACTCGCGTGTTTTTCTTTATCAAAATTCTCAGTTCGCGTAAGTAGAGGCATTATTATTATTTTTCATTTAAATTGAATGGTTTTTGTAACTAACTTATGCTTCTCCTAAAATGATTCAAGTTTTAGATGTGCTTAAAGTGTTTATTAGTATTTTAATATATGAAATGAGGCAGTCTGACAGTCATGTAACCTATATTCACATATCTGGATGAAGCGAGAAACTCAATAGATATGGAATCACAACCACTGGACTACATTCTGAAAACCAAACCGAAGAATGGCACGGCGTTTTGTAAAATCATGTATGCCGATCCCGAATTCAAAAGGGACAATTTGTACAAGTCACACTTGTCGTTCCCGAGCCAATAGCTGGCCAACTGTATTGGCTAAGCGACGGCTGCGCTTGGGTACAATCTTTGTTTCTTCTGAATGCGTCGACCAGTCGATAAAACTTGTATTTGTAACTGAGACTCTGTCCTGTTCTTTCAAATGTAATGTCAATCGAAATTATCATTGTTAGAGTGAAAAACCAGGACAAGAATTTATTACACTTCGTTTTGTTATACGGTACTGTGCATATATGATGTACCGCTATTCTATATATAGTTATATTCTTTATTTTTATTAAAAAAAAAAAAAAAAGAAAACAAGATAAAAAAACAGGGTATAAAAAATTAAACTCATGTTTCTCTTAATTTGATTTATTAAATGGGCAAACTGTTCGCAGCACAGCATCAATTCAACACTCCAATGTCCATGTTTTGCACTCAGAAGCAGCTACATCGGTCGGCGGGACATTCTGATTTATAGTTGAGACAAGCGTCCATGCAATACGTGTCGGCGCCTTCGCGTCCTTCCAGCTCTCCAATGGCCACGCACTCTTGCCTGAATAGAATTTTATGACAGTCTTACTGCTCGCAAAAAATAAGAGAAAATTGAGGAAAAACTCACGGGCAATGGCATGCCGTTTCGGGACAATTGGGCGGATAGCGCAGACAGTTGACCTCGCACCAGTCGTCAATGCCAGGCAACGCACGATAGGCTGGGGCGCCCACGCATTTCTGGTCGCTGTAATATAAGACAAAAATGCCAGATGATCGGTTATTAGTCAGTCAGCAGACCATGTCCGCCTCGCTGGTTGCACTGGACAGGACAAGGTCAGCTTTGGTATTAGTTGGCTTCTGCAGTTGTGTACCGTGGAGCCAATATTGAAATTTCAAACACAGCTGGCCGACAGCTTTTCGTTTTGGATATGATTTTTTGAAATGGTGTTGGCATTTAAAGTCTATTAAGTCATTTTTATGTAGTACGTCGGAAGTCGAAAAAAAAATTATACAATTTATTTTTTACGATAACTTTTCTCAAAATTTTAATATTTGCACAGGAATATTTAAAAAAAAAAAAAAAAAAAAAATAATTAATTAATCATAAAACAGCTTAAAATTTATATCTGGAACAGGGTCTTGTACAGTGAAGCATTACGCAGCACAGTAAGTCTAATCTGAGGATCTAGGGGAACCGTTCTCAATTGCATGCCTGCGGGTACGTCTAAGAACTGTTATGAATCGTCCACGTATGAGCCAGTTTAGGACGGACAAAGAGATCCAAAACAATGAAATTAAACGGACCCACAAAACGAACAAGTATACGGCCCGTGGTAAGTGATATAAGGTTGCAGCTGCAGTTGAAAGTCGAAGCTCAGTGAGCTAACCGTTTTTGCCCCCATAATAAAGGTTTGAAGCCCAAGGCACAAACGTTCACCTCGCGCCTAAGTCGCATGCGAAAGCCAAGCAAGGAGTGCACGGTAGCAGTCAGCAACTGCCCAGGAGTGACAGCAATTGGTGCGCGTGTGCCCGCTGCGCATTTATCGCTGGGTAAGAGTCGAGGTGGTTTAACGCAATGCGCCAACCTGTCGCAAGTACGCGCGCACTCGCCGCCTCCGCCGCTGCGCAATGTGCCCATGCCAACTAATTGCCCGCCGCTGCAACACACAAGTAAACAACCATATGCGCTACCCCCGAAGTATTTGGGTCATCATGTGCAGACGAACATGGTCACTAATAACAACAGGCGCAACGCTGAGCACTTTGGCAGTGTGGAGGCTTTGCCAACGCTCGAGTCCGGCAGACGGAAAAAGATTAAACTGGCTAATGCGTTTTTGTTACCTGATAAGGAGAACAGGAGCTTTGTGTACTTATGCAAGCCGGTGAAGAAGGTTAAGGAGCTGTTGACCGCTCGTTCCTTGCAGCACTCCTCGGAAGAGTTAAGACAGGGTAATCCATCGTCATCGGCTACCTTGTGTCAGGATCAAAACGAGGATTCCAATAGGTCCGCAGAGAATTCTGCGGCAGAAGATTTCGAGTTAGCTCCGTTGATGCAGATGAGCACAAGTTCGTCAAATGCGGAACTGTCGAGCTCTAGGGTCTTTATGCATGTGCGTGAGATGATGCGCCGCAAGCAGCACGACATGTTACCGGAGGAGATCAACACGATTAAGGATGTGATTAAGACTGATGCGCGGCATCGTCAATTGAAGCATGATGACGAATTGTTTAGGGATATTTTGCGCACACAGTTGCAGGAGATATGCAAGCAAGAGTCAATTGTGAAGACTGCACTCTTGGCACTGGAATCGCAAGGAGACGTTGACGAGAAGGTGGAAGCAATTGCAGCGATGGTTCAGCAGGAGACGGACGAGCGGAAGTCTGAGCTCAAGTTGGAGACATCTCGTGAAGCTAAGCCCGAGCGGAAGATTACTGCAGATCGGATGTCAATGGTATCTACACCGACTATAAAGGAAGAAACTATTGTGAAATCGGAAGATCCGAATACAATGCTGACAATAGCGAATTCCGAGTTGCAAATGGAGAACCTGACATTGCCGGCAAAGCGAAATATTGAGATCGACCTCGTATTTAAGAATATACCCACATTGCAGCGTGAGATCGAAATGCTGCAGACTATTGGTGAGAAATTGGAGACAACGCTCAAGACGAGCATAGAGGGGCATGCGCATGGCAATCGCGTCGAGAAGCTGTCTTCGTCCGTCTATTATACGCCCTGCGAGGATACAACACAGTTGCTGCAAACACTCAAGTTCCCGCCGGTGCAAGCCACCATCAAGTTTAGCTGCTCGCTGGAGCGTCCAACGAGCGCGGCAACGAGTTTTGTGCGCACGCACGGCATCCGCCATTGCTACGACTGCGTCAAGGAGTTTCGCATTGAGCAAAAAACACTGACGGAGCTGAAGAACGCCGCAGACGATAAATGGTTCTATATACCGGTCAATGAGGCGCGCACTGAGCTGAAACGCACCAATTTCAAGAAGCTCAAAGAGAATCCGGATGTGCTAATGCAGTTCCTGAAACCGCGCAGTAGCGAGCTCGGCTTCAATTTGCTCGAACAGGATCCAATGTTCTTCCACAGCGTCATGGGCAACCAATACAAAAACTCAAAGCTGCCGGAAGCGAACTCCGAGCATGTGCTGCTGCAGGAGGGCGGCGATAGCTATATGGCAAGGAACGACAACAAAAGTACCAAGTGGCTAACGTTAGGCGCTGCTGCGGCAGCAGCAGAGGCCACCACATACAATAATGTCACAACGCGAAAGTGCGACATTTGGCACTGTAAAAGCCGTTCCCAACAGCACGAGGCCAAACAAGGCGTCCTGCCTTCGGTAGAAACGCTTAAGAAGGCAACGCCAATGCCTGCGCAACTGCAAGCGCCATCGGCATCGCCACCGCAAACCTCACCGCAGCAGTTGCCCACATTTGCGGCAACAGCGCCACTTGCCACATTGTGCAACCCGCCGACACAGGCAACGCAACAGTTCTTCATACAACAGTATCTCAATGGCGGCCAACACAGCACAACGCAGCACGAGCAAACTCCCAATGAGCCGGTTTCGCTTATGATTGATGCTTCAACCGACACCAATCCCTCTGTTAGTGAATTGGTTGCCTGTGTGAAAGAAATTCAGGCCCCAGAAGCACCAGCTCCTCAGGCCCTCAGTGAGGAGAAGCCAAGGCCGCAAAGCAAAGTGCAGAAACCAAAAGCCGCCAATCGCCTATCGGGCGGCAAAACCATCTACCAACAGCAACAACAGACGAAGTCCACAAAGTTCAATAATGCTAAGACGCCGCCACTGCTACCGTTGCTCTCTCCGCGCGTGCGGCGCACGGTCACGCCGCTGCCGATCGGAAAGACGGCAGTGGAACCGAAAAGCCATCTGCTCAAGACTGTAATTGTGGGCGTGATGCAGATAATGGTATTCTTGCTACTGATCATGGCATTCACCTACCCGGACATACACTGCTAAGCCTGAATTAAAAACAAAAAATTAACACAAACAAAATTAATTAATGAAGATAAAATGTGTCGGACTCCTTCTAACGCAACGTACAGCCAACGATCGAACATACAATAATTTGTTCATAAACACACAACAAAAAAAAAAAAACAAAACAACAAACAAGAAAGCAAAAAAACAGAAACAAAATCAAAATTAGGAAAAAATGTTCTTTCAAAAATTAATTTTGAGACATGGTCTTCCATGTTTCTGTGTATTCAAAACAGTGAAGTCAAAATTTCCTTCTTAAAAAAAGAAAATTACAGAAGTTAAATTCAGTCTCGAGAAGCTTAAAAAAAGTTTAGGTTCTGTAAATTTCTTTGTATTCAACATGTTTAATGTGTATAATATATATTAATATAAATACTTATATATACGTATTATCTATATATGTTAGGTGTGAACATTATGATTTATGTATGTATGTGTACGAAAGAATAAGCCAAATTGATAAGGAATGTGTGAAATTAAAAAGCCATTTGCGTTTACATTTGCATGTTTATTTAATTGACTAGTATCTGCGGATACCGCTGTACAGTCTGTAATTAAAGTAATGCACCAGCACCTAAGCCATATATAATAAAAACTGAGAATGTATTGCATTTCAATGAGAGAAGGTGTACGTGTGTGTTCCTAGAAAAGCGTAAAAAGCATACAATTTTTGCCCAGTTGAGGCAGCGTGTAAGGAAGTCTAGGCGGCGCTCGAGGAGTTGCTAAAAGCAAATTAAAAAGAAAAATAACATTAGAAGACATGGACGCGTTGTCCAATTGCAAAGTGTTATCCATTTCGTGATTCGGAAAGTGCCTCGCAGTGTTGCATAGAATTTAAATTGTTCGAAATCGAAAAAAAATCGGATCTTTCTCTTTCACTCGTCGATACGTAACTGAATAAAGCGAATAATGTACGGTTCGAAAACCATTAAAATAACTCTAGAATAAATTATATTAAAAGTTAGACGAGGTTTCCAAAGGCTGTTATTGGTTCATTGCATTGGCGCCATTTACAGTAAAGTTTCTTAATATTAAGCGCAATGAGTTTTGGTGACCATTTTAATAATTTTGTTTAATGCGAAATCTCTGTACATTTTGGTACAGTCCCCATAACCGAAAAACAAACTAACCGGAGAAATTTCGCAAGCTCTTTATAATTTTTTATACAAAATGCATTTCCATTACTGGGCAACTCCTCTATAACCGGTCAGAAATATCGCGACCTTCGTTGTCCGGTTGTGGGAGATTTTACTGTATTATGCATTAGGCCATGTTTCAAGCAATTGGTTAATGGAGTGTGTTTTTGTAATTTTTTTTTCTAAAGCACAAATTGGATAACCCTTTACATACTTACAGTACTCACAGCTCGATAGCTGTGGGCGTAAGGATAATCTTTCATTTTTGTTAGTCAAACACCTACATGGAATTGAGGTAATTCCCGTTTTACAATTTTATTAGTTACAACATGCTAAATAAAGATATTTTATTCACAACAAAAAAAAAAAAAATAATATTAAAAATGAAATTAATATCATTATTTCGCAGAACTCACAAGAAAAATAATTGCACTTTAATAATTCAACATCAAATATTGCAATATTGCAATTGCAAATGCATGTTGACTCCGGAAAACCAATAATTCATTATGCAACAAGTCTTTTGACTTGTTGGTGAGGGTTCTAAATGAAAGGCACAGTAAACAAAAATCCAACGAAAAATAAATTTTGCATGCACAAAACAGTCTACGTGCATCATTAGTAAACAATTGTTCTGTTTTTTAGCGATTTATGCGCGATTCGGACGCGACTTTATGCAGTGCTGTTAAAACCTTCACTTTAATCAAAACTATTTTTACATTACACTTAATGTTTGTAACAGTGCGTTTTGTTCACTCATCTACAAGATCTCTCTCTCTGAGACAACCACAGTTTTCGGAGTCCGAAATTCATGTTATGATTGTCAACAGTTATTATCAAACTTTTATGGGTGACACTAATTTTATCATGGTATAAGAAACTAGAGGTAGTGTCAGTTCGGCCTTTTTCTCTCTCGAGTTCGGACCACTCTCAATAGAACGGCGCCATTTTATATTTGTAACGTAACAAGTATTTAGAGTATTTTTGTAGCTGAATCATTTTGAGTTTTATTGAATTAATAATAACCAATTTAATGCAAATATGTTTGCTGAATTGAAATTTGATATTTTTAACGTATGTTGGTGCTGTGAGGCATAAAAATTTAGAAATTAGACCAAAGATTAATTTTAATATGACGTCACGAATATGAAATGGCGGTGTTCTAATAAGAAGTACCATATACCGTTAGTCATGACTTGTTTATTAATTTTAATATAAAATATGATGTATGCATGTAAATAAATGAGTTAATAGTATCAAAAACGCTGAAAGTTAACTAAATTTAAAATATTTACACAGGACTGACTTTAAAGATATTGAGTACCGGCTTAGGCTAGAAATATTTGCTTTTGAAATTGCTAATGACTACATCAGATAAACTATTAGCTACTCAACAACTTTTAACATCTTATTCAACAAGCTTAACGGTAACACAAATGCCGCCGCCCACACAGCCGCGGAAGCTAAGCAAATTCAAATGTTAGTCACAATAAACCACAAGAACTACACACCAATGTAACATACATACTAGAGGTCTGCATGAATTCATTCATTGATACTCATGAATACATTCATTGATACGTTCTATTATAAAAAAGCCTACTTAGTGTATTTTTTGTTTGTGCTAAATTAGCTGAAAACCCCAAATGAGCAATGAGCGCTTTATTAAAAGTAAGTGGGCTGCTTGTTTTTTATAATATAAATCGAAGAAGGAGTCAGAATAGAGTATCAATGAATGTATTCATGCAGACCTAGAAGACTCTAGTACATACATATATAACAAAGGCAACGGGTAGACAATAATAAAGAGTGAAATGTAAGCGAGTGACAAAGAAGAGGCGCGACTGCGGTAATCAGGTCTTCGAAATTGAAATTAACGTGTATGGATCAGTTGCACTACATACACTTTGGCATATTATTGGCGATGGTCTCGACTAAAATTGACGAAGAGCAACAACGTTTTGCGTGTCACCTTAATGTAATTGAAATTGAATCATGTTTCATGCGTTGTCACGCCCTCGTGCATGCATACATTTGTTTTCTTTTATATATTAGATTTACATATGAGTGCCAAATTGAAATTGTGACATACACACAAAATTGTTAGATGCAAACTAGTGGGCAGAGAGGCAAAAGCGTGAGAAGGAAGAAGGAGAGCACAAAAAGACGTAAAGGGGAAATCAGGCACACTTACCGCACGATGAGTGGGAAGATGTTGTTGTCCTCCGGTGCGCGGTAGTCGCGATAGTAAAGCAAATACGGTGACTTGTTGCTAACGAAGATTGGCGGCAGCCCGCCGCCCGTATTCAGGACGATCGCAATGTCGGCACAGTTGCGGAAGGTTTCTGTGGGCGTGTGTTTCGATGGATGAATTTTCATTAAACGGTTAACGTGTGTGTGTGTGTAAGTGTGGTTATGGGTATAGCCAATTGGGTTTTTTTTTTTTTGGTCTGCTTACCTGCACGACCGCAGCCAACTGCCTCCGTGCCGTTGGAGCAGGTTCCCCACATGTTTGCCGTGTAGTATGTCCACTGAAGCACGCACTGCGTGCATGTGACATAGGGCGGCAGACGGACGCGGTAGCGAAATATGTCTTTCTTCTTGGCATCGCGTGGAATAACAAAGCGGTGCTCCTGCCGCGTGCCAGTGATGTACAATGGGTAACGATCGAAGCATGTTTGCGTGGCTTCTTGGCGGGGATTGTTATTGGGGCAGAGATACATTTCGAAGCGGCCATAGTGATTGGCGGTTAACTCGACTTCGACATCGATATCCTTGAAATTTGAAAGCAATCTTCTTGATTTGACTGTGCGTTGCGTGAGAGGCGCTGCCCACTCACCTGTCCCGCTGTATAGTAGCGCGATATGATACCTTTTGCGTATTCGCCACCCGCTTCATGTGGGCGCGGCGCCTTCACATGGTACGCATCGCCGCAAACTCCGCAGCGTCCGTTATTCTGTTCCCACTGTACAGCATAGCCGCCGCAAAACAGTTCATTGTCATTGTAATTGACCGCATTGGGAAAACCAAAGCGCCACATCGCATTGCGCGCCGGTGGATCCATCAGACGTCCATGGCCCTGCACTGCTTTGGGCAACTGCAGCAGAGCACACAAGCCAAGGATCTGCGTGCAATAAACAATGAAACCAACTCAACACCACACGAAAATCCACCACAAAAAGGCACTCACCAACACCCCACTGATCATAAGATAGGTAGGCATTGCGAAGCTCCCTCCAAAGCTGACTACCAGTGTCCTGGCAAAATAGGCAAGGAGTGCTGTAATGATATGCAAAGGCTCCTTTTATCAGCTATATACATACCTGGCCTATGCACTAATACGGAAAGGGCAAAAGGCCATGGCGAATCAAAGTGTAGCAGGCAAGCATATGGGCAAGCCAGAGCCAGCTCCAAACATGTCACTAAATATAATCGGTTTAGGTGCAGAACACCAATGAAGTTTAAGCAAAGAAAATAAATATTTCGCTGCGAATGGTCGCAGACAGCAGGAGCTGAAGCCGGAGGCGCTCGAAGCATTCCATACTCGTATGTTGAATTTTAGAAGCGGTCCGTGACTCAGAAAAAGGCGGCTCGAAAAGCGCCAAGAGGGCAGAGTCATTGCATGCACTCCGCTACATGCGAGTCGGTCTATGTGTAGTATATACAAAAATAATGTTCGAATGTTCGGCATGTTGTGCTCCATTGTGTAAGCATTTCATGCGCGAATGCTTTACGAAAGTGAGGAGCTGCTGCAAAGTAAGTAAGCAAAGGGTATTGCCACTTCATGCGAACCGAAGCATTTTTTTCGTATTACCCACACATTAAGTTTGGGACCATTTCCGGTTTCGTGAATGTTTGTTGCGTTGAAATTACTTTACGCTTTTGTTTTTTTTTTTTTTCTTTTGGCAATGTTAAATTGTGAAATTTAAATAAATTTATTGAGTATTTTTGTTGTTTCAAATGAAATATTTATCGCTGATCGTTTGACAAAGCGTGTGAGCGAACCAAGAATCGAATTAATGACTAAGTCAACTATTTTGCAATTGATTGGGCAAATGTTTGCCGAATAGAATTCGATTAGTTTATATGTTGAGCCGCTGCGGCGAATACCTGTTGGCAAGCAAGGATTAGTGAACAAATCTCTAACAAAAAATTCAGCGTCAGGTTGCGGACGGACAATTCGCTGGCATTAAGCGTTTTGCTTTTTTCTGTAAACAATTAATGTCATTTATAATGGCAAGGTTCAAGCATTATAATGTAATAAGAAGCTTGGCCAAATTGAATTTTTATGTATATTTCATTTACATTTAGTTTTTGGAGTAAAAGTTTAATAGTCGACCGTTAACAGTCCGTTGCTACGCGCACAGGGCGCCAATGCCAGTGGCAAACACCCTGTGACTGCAGGTATGGCTTACGTATTCAAAAGTGTTTTGTTTGTTTTTGTGGACTTTTGCTTTCTCTTGAAATATTATTGCATTATCGATTATGTCTCTTTGTACGGCACCAAATGCCGTCTACGTGAGCTACCTAAGCAAATGTTTCTTTTTGTTTCTTTATTCTTTTTTAACATATGTAGATATTGCAAGTAAAATGTAGCTGCTACTTTATATTTACAACATACTACGATAATATTGCCCGGAATTTTGCATCCGGAATATATGAAATATTTTGGAATGTAATTTCAGATTTGATATATTTAGTTAACATTTTTCAAAAAACTGAATGTTTGAAACTTTAAAAAAATTAATTGCTGCAAGCAAAAAAGTTTATAATGATTGATATTTTTCGATTACTTGTCACAACGCAAATTTAACGAATTGGATTGAAAAGTGATTCATCGGTGATCGAAAAGAGTTTTTCCCCTACATCTTTAGCAACCTCAAAAAAAAAAATGTTTGTTTGAAGTCATTAAAGATTTACGAAGGGCAATGTCTCCGAAACTGGAATAATGATGACGATAATCATCTATACTATCTATATCTATACTATATTACTATTATATATATATATTCTATACTAATTATATAAAATTAAACACGAAAATTTTGTAACGCTTGCACTCAAAATATACTGAACCGATTTTAATATTTTTTTTTAAAATCACATTTGTGCTTAAGAATTGAGTGGCATATTTATTTTTTCAGTTATTTAAAATTAAATATCTTTTGTTTTTAGTATTAAGTGTTTAAAAAAGTAACAACGCTCTTACGTTTATTACTTATTTTGTTGTACGACGAATTTGTTGTCTTGCCGAACGAAAAGCCGAAAGAAAAGCCGAACTATGCTCTGTTTCGTCACTGCTTATAAATATTGTGTTTGTATTTGTTGTTGTAATACAATATAAATTATTTTATTACATTCTAATTAGGATATTTAAAGGAATTACTAATTGCACAAAGAAACAGCATGTGTTCCCTTTTTTTCTCATGCTTTTAACGAGTTTAACAGACGAAGATGGTTACACAAGCTGGACAGAAAGAAAACGCGTAGCTAGTATAATAAGTATAAAGCTCTGCTGCGTCAATAAAGTTCTTTTTGTCTGTATGCCTACTTAGGGATGTGTGAAATTCTTTAAAAAGCGAACTGGTCATGCTTTTTCGAGGTGGAACTGTATTGTGTTTTAAGGAAACTGTTTTTTTAGACGTCAACGTATGTTTTGTATATAATAAATTATGAAAATGTCTTTAATATGCACGATTTAAAGAATAATAAATAAAAGGTAGGTAGCGTAGGAGAAGCAGCAGTAAGGTTGAAGTTAATAATCCAAAAGGAATGTAAATTTCTTTTGGTTTATTTACGAATTTTATTATCGCATAATGGAAACAAACTAATAAATGACATTTTGCATATATCAAGCGAACGCAACGAACTCAGTTCACCCAATTGGCATGAATATTGATGTGCTCGGGTTACGCATCTGATACTAATTTGAAAGTTTTGACTTTTTTCGTTTTGCATATTATGCAAATGCGTGACTTAACCATAGGTTATTTGCCTCGTTTTGCTTGTCGGAATATTATAGAATTGGGCTTCAACTATTACATGCTCATACACACATATATATGTACATACATATATGGGCGGGACTGAATGCTTATGGCTGGACACATTGAATAAATGATCCTCATTCTATATGGTATATGAAAGCATGCTGTGCAATGTAGATGCACAAGGAGCACGAGCACGAGCACGAGCAGCAACCACTTGCACTCGTACTTATACTCGTATTCATAGTCGGACTTATACGCGACTTATACTAGCACGTTTAACTGTAGTTGTAGACAATCTCGTGCAAATTGGCAGCATAAGGCTAAAAATAATTTCGAAACCAGTGCAATAGCCACGAGACATTGATACTCGTACTCGTTTGCGGTAATGAAGAGACTCTTTAATATTCCAAGCATTCGGCGTTGACTTTGAAAAAAAAAAAAAAAAAAAAAAAACAAAGGAAAAAAATAACATCAAAACATGGGCCAGCACTGTATGATGATGTTTGATTGCTTTGAATTTCTTGCCCTGCACTGCGCTCTGCGCTATTATTGGGCTACTCACTGGACTGCACACTGGGCTACTTACGAATATGCGCGTCAGAGTCGATGCGTTATTGCGCTGCGATGGCCAATGAGTTCGCTAGGGAATTTCTCGTCTATTAGCCACGGCTAGTTCGCGTTACACACACTTCTTGTTGTTGTTTTTTACACACGCTTCCTTTTTTCCTGTTTTTCTGCTTTGCTTTTGCTTTTGTTTGTTTTATTTAATTACTTTATGTTTGTTTTGTGTTTTCTTTTTTTTTGTCTTTGGGGAATATTTTCTATTCGCTTGTCGCTCGTCCCACGGCTTTCGTTTCACTCGTACTCATGCCTTTTAAGTACGTAACAGTCTTTACTTGCTGGTTAGGGATTATTTACCGACGCCTGCCGCTGTCCGCCGTCACTATCGACCGTACTGTTTGTTGTTAGTGTCGTATTTTTTTTGTTTGTTTTTTTTTTTTTAAGTGATTCGTGTGGTTCGTGCTTCGCGCTTGCGCAGTCGCAACGTTCTGAGTCCGCTTGGCTATTGCGTTCGAATTTCAACTTGTTTTGCGCAAGCTTGGGGCAGATAAATAAAGCTGCAAAGTCCCGCAAGGTTTAATTTTTTGGTTCATATCTGTAGTCTGTCAGCTTGTCTTTCGACGCTTTTTTTTCTTGCTTCATTTGTTTACTTTCGTGTCGTATGTTTTCGATTTTTGTCTTTTGTACTTTACGTTTTTTGTTTGTGTTCTGATTTTTTTTATGTTCCCGTAATGTGACTTTATTTTTCTTGTTTATTATTTTTTACTTTTTTATATGCTCCTTTTCAAGTTCAGACCACTGCTTTTACCATTTTGGTTTTATGTATTTTTATATCAATTTGTTGTTTTTATTAATTCGCTTTCGGATTCTTTCGCATTATTATTATTTTTCTTTTTGTAAATTTTTTTTTTGTTTCTTTGACACTTGATGCGCATTCAAGTACTGCCTGCGTGGTACTAAACGCCAGTCATAGCGCATACGCATGCGTGTAAGTCACTTTTGCTTGGATTTGTTTTTATTTTTTGTTTTTTAGTTTTCGATTTTATTCGTGTTCGTTGTTGTTTTGTTTGTGTTTATTGCTTTTCAATTTGGATTTTAGTACTTTTATTTGATTGGTATGCAAAGGCGGCGATGATTACGCTTTAGCTTATACGTTTCATCGTCGTTTTCTTGCGCTTTGCTTTTGCATTTGACTTCTAGATACATGTGACAGCGAAGTGTCAGTTGTGCGCCAAGTAACTCTGGCAACAGGCAAACTACGCTGTGTGCATTATGCACGGAAAGGATACAAGTTGAATTTTTTTATCTTATCTTTTAAAAAAAGTCAAAAAAGAAAACACATGTAAGCTTAACAAAAAAAAGTGTAACTAGCTTAGAAACTTAGCCATAAAATAAAAACAAGAAATACATACCTAGTTATCCTTTCAAGTCATCTAATGTGTAAATGTCTCAAAAAAAATTTTGAATAGTGCTTCTGTTAATGAAAGTTATCATCTTATGGATAACAATGAATTAGTAAGCCCTCAATTATTCGTTGAGGTTTTCAAGAACCTTTCTGTGCAGTTCGTGTTGTAGTTTAATTGCAGCTGCATTTAAGCCCTAGAAGCGATGTTGTCGAACTTGAACTAAAGGAGAAATATCAGGCACATGAAGAAAAACAAAAAAGAAACTATAAATAAATAAATCAAACCGTAAATCAACTAAGTGAATATATTTGCTTTTTTTGTTCTTGGAGTTTCGAATTTTAAGTGACGCCACTGTGCACAGAAACTATTCTGATTTATGGCATAGCAGCCAAGAGCTGAATATGAAATCAAGAGCGACGATAGATTCTTGGTCATACCAAAGTTACTACAAAGCAGTTGACTTACAAAATGAAATCGTGACTGAGCGCTTAAGATAAGTGACACAAAGAGCCATTTGACATGGACAGTGGTGAGGGGAGGTATTCTAGTTTGAACGACATAAAAAGGCGTTAACCTGCTGCTAATCTGCCTGGTTCAATGAACCAAGCAGGCAAACCCCAAAAAATTACAAAAATTACAAACAAAACATTACGAGAATACTTTAGTTATGCAGATGAGAGCCTTATACGATACGATTATGTATGAACATTAGAAAACTATACAAAGTATCTCCACACTCCACTGATTGCTGAATCTTTGCGTTAAAATTGTAGATAATATACGCAATATATATATATACATATATATATTTATATATATAATGTATGTATGTATGTACATATGTATGTATAATATATTTAAGTCGACTGCAGCGCAAAATATTTGCAGAATGCTGTTATAGTATTGAAATGAATGACAGTTACAGTTGATTTTAACAATTTAACAATTATGCGCCAATAAATACGATTTGATATGCGCATTGTGTGTTTTTCACCCTCGCTTTGAAGGTATTCGAACTCAGTCAGCTCTGGTTGATGACATCTATTAGCCGCTGGCCGACTGACGAATCGGCACACTCACTCAGTTAACAAACAAAACTAAATAAATAACAAATATGGTACTGGACTGTAATTAATACAGCTTAAGAGTTAAATGAAAAAAAATAATAATAATTGTTTATAGGCAATGATTCAATGCGCGTAACTCGCTAAATCGAGATTTCGCTGGACCTTCATACCCGCGCAGGCATGTGTGCGCCTAAGTAGGTTTTTTCTTTTCAAATAATTTTGCGAAGGGAATAAAAAAAATGT
The DNA here is from genome assembly GCA_037044495.1 of Stegana nigrithorax. NCBI lineage: Eukaryota > Metazoa > Arthropoda > Insecta > Diptera > Drosophilidae > Stegana > Stegana nigrithorax. The sequence goes on from JBAMBQ010004045.1 coordinate 28,565, forward strand.
TATTATTTTGCGGTCATTGTTTGTATGACATTCTTGAAGTAATTTGTTGATTTGCACACGGCTTTGTTATGTTTCTTTGTTTTTTGATTTTGTTTTCATTGATTTTTTGTGCATTCTAGCTTTGTTGTTAATAAGCTATTGTGGGCTTTTGTTGAGTGCTATTGTTTAAAGATTAATGAGCATCGGCTTCGAGATGAAATGTGCCCGTCCGCTGTGCGGTGTTCGTTTAATTATTATTTAATCATTCTGTTATTGATCAGTTGCATCCAATTTAATTTGTGTGGCTAACACCCCCAAAATGTGACTTCACGCATTTTTGGCCAAAGCATAACAAAAGCTTATTACGAATGCGCGAATGAGATTTATTAGCTCAACTAATGACCTGTTTTTGCTTTGAAATGAAATAACCAATTTCACAGGCCACAATAATTGAACACAATACAGCCCGAATATATACAGATACCATATGTATAAAGAAACGTATATACATATATGCGCTAAATAAATGATTCATTTTGTTTATTTAGGAATATGGACTTAATATTTAACAAGAATAGAATAAACGTGAATGAGACACATTTTAATTAATTGCTCGAGACTTCCTTTTAGTCTTAATATTGTTATTGTTTTTGCAAAACTTACTGTGATATGCTTGCTTTTCTTTGTGCAACGCATGAGAAAAGAAAGGAAAAATGTTTATTTTTTTGTCCAATAAATAATTCATTAAAATATCCTAATTAAAATCTGAATAAATAATTTTCCTTACACATCGGGAAAAATCTATAATTTTCCGGAAAAAAGCTACGCTATATTTAGCGTAGGATATACGCTATCACTATGCCAAGTTTCATGAAAATCTGTCAAGTACATTTCACATAAAATTACTTAAAAAATTGTTACTTCAAATTTTTTATATACGATAGATTTTATTAGAAAAAAAAAATCATAACCAATTTAAAAAAAATATCGGTAACGCCTACTTTGGTATTATACTATTTCATATGAATACAATATTTTAAAAATATGCATAAAAAGCCACGCTCTAAATAATGCAAAAATTGGCTCCTTAGCCCCAGCACGGTGGTGCTGCCGGATTAGGAAAATGCTGTTTATAGAACTATCAATGGATTGAAAATTTTGGTACCAAAATTTTATATTAGGCAAGAAGCATTACAGCCTTTCAAGTAAGTTATTTATTGGTTCAGAAGGCTACCCTATTTCTCGTTAAGAAGTGACTGATTTTCGATTTTAAGCATTTGAAAATCTCCACATTCCCAAATCGAACACATTTGAGGTTTGCTTAAATAGTGAAATCCAAAGGAACCCTTTAAAGCTATTTTATTGACTGTGTGGCGGAAAATACCTGAAAAGGACATATTTGTTGAAAATATGTGTCGACGATGTTGCTTTCTTGCAAATCATTTTCGTTCTTCCCAGTTACTCTTGCCACCATTGCGACGTTTGTGAATTTTCACCTGAAGCGGGAGAATACTTCCAATGGTCTCTGATCTGAGGTTTTTCAGGTGTTCCTTAACCACATTTACTTACCCACACGCACAGCTCTACTCTGGATCAGCAGATGTTCGTATGCAGACTACGTACCATAATAAAGAAAACCAACAACATGGGGCTACTTTATCAAATCAAAATTTGTTTTATTAAACATAAGTTCTTCGTATTTCATTCTTGTCTTACGCGTGATGCTTTGAGTTAAATTATGTTGTTATCGTCTTATCTTATAGCAAATGTAATAATTACTCGTAATATGCAATATTTGGTTTAATTTTTGACGTAAGTTATGTTTACTGCGATTCCTCCGTAATAATTGAATGAACATTAACTTTATTTTTTATGAATCTTTTGTTTTTTTTTTATTATTATTTTATGTCCTCTTTGTTATGCAATTTTTCTTTGTTTATTTCGCTCTTTATGTGTGATTTAGAAATATTCATAGATGATAGTTAATTTTTTTTCTTCTTCATTATATTTGGTATTTCATTTGTTTGAATTTTCTATGCGCGTTTTGTTTTAATTTTGTTTTTTTTTTTTATTTGCTTTTATTTTTTACATAAAATTTTTAACATTATCGACAAAATATATTTGAGTAAATTAATTTTATTTAGCGTTGTCTCGAATGTAAATTTGCAGCAAAAAGCCTTACATTCGTAAAAATTGTATTAATTTATTTAAGTTTTTTTTTTTTTTTAATACTCATGTTAAACTGTTTACTTTATAAAAGTGTTTTGTAAGTATTTAATGTAATAACTTGCATGTGCCTTTTAAATATGTATGTATATATATATATATATAAATGTATGAGTATATATACATGTATATATATATATATATACATAGTTTGTGTATGTGTGTGTTTAGCGTTATATATATATTAATATATATGTATACATATATATGCATATAAATTAAAATTTGTTAGCCGTTTCGTAAGTGAGCAAACCTTCCTTCTATGTTTTGCGCAAACGTAGGTTTTTAAAAGTTCTGCTGTTTTGCACATAATTTTGTTGTTTGCTTACCGTGTATATTTAATATAAAAAAATACACACAAAAGTATATTTTTTATTTAATACTATAATTATTATTTTAAAATTAATAACTGCTTAAAATAGCTTCATTTTATCTATGCAAATTCTTTGTTGTAGCACATTGTGCGCAATATTTTTTTTATGCATTTTTTGTTTTATTTAATTAATTTTTTGTTTATTTTGAATTCTTTTTTGGCATATCTCCACATGTTACTGTTACATACAATAAGAAATTTCATTAATCGTTGCTGCAAGATGTAGACCGATTTTAAGATTTTGTGTACTCTGCATAATGTCATTTATTTATGATTATAAAAATGCTGGTTATACGAAGTTGCTATTTAAATTGGTTAAAATTCGCCTATTTGTGTAGAAAATAAAAAATATTTTGTACGCAAATAACCAGGTCATAATTTGTTTTTCTTGTTTTATTTTTAGTGTTTTTTTTTTTTAATTTTGTGCCTAGAAATATGCAAACGAAAAAGGATAATAAAAATCTTATATGCACACATACATATTGCTGGAGGGATTCGGGCTTAAAAATCAATTGCCTTTTTTTAAATACTTAATATTTTGCTTTTGGTTATTTTTGTTAGTATTTTTCACTTCCTTTTATATTTTAAATTTTTTTGTTTTTTGTCTTATAGACAAACCGACGTAAGATTGAAAAGCTTGTATAACTTTGTTTGGACGTTTCTTTTTAGCTAAACAACGTTGAATGTGTTCAAACAATGCGCAAAAGCGTTTTATCGTTAAAGCAATTTGCTGGGCAGTTCAAAGGCGTTAGTTTTCCTAAAAAAAAATCATACTCTCTGACAACGCGTCTTGTATAGGAAAACTGGAAATCGTTTATTTAAGACAGACAGAAAAAAATAGAGAGCGATTTCAGTCTGAGTAAGCTACAAGAAAAAACATCAAAATATGTGTACGTATAATTTGCAAATTGCAATTAAACATTATATATGTAAATACAATGTAGACTAAGGTGTCTGTGGTATTTTCCTGGACGCAATGCAATTAATAGTTATAATATTGCTGTATAGTTTAGCTAGCTCAAGCACTTTTCACATGCTAAACCTATATCTTAAGAAAAAAAAAAAAAAAAACAAATAACGAAATCAATAAAACTTTAAAATTAATTAAACGCAATTCTTTGCTTATCTAACTGTACTTTAGGTTGCACCTGCACAGCGTACATTAGATTTGGCTAACAGAAATCCAAAAAGTTATCGTATTAATTGACAACAAACGCTATGCTAACTTTTTATTCAACCCAATCATGCTAATGAAAGGCAAACCCCTGCCTAGAGTATATAAATTACCTTAAATAAAGAATGAAAAAAATTGTAACAGTTTATCCGCGCAACTTTTTGTTGCATACTTCAAATTGTTTACTGTACAAATACAACGCAACCACAGAGAGTCGTTGACAATGTGGAATCAAATGTTTTTTTTTCTTTTTCATTCTCTTCCAATCAGTTATGTTTTTTTATTAGGCGTCATAGCGTGTGGAATGACCACGCTAATGTCAAAATTTTATTATTTTTAACGAGTGTACCTATATGTAATAAAAATTAAAATTCAAACAAACGGAAAACAACAAAGCAATATCTTAAAAAAATTTCACAACAATTTTGCAGTATTTCTTGCAAAAACAAAGAACGCAAAAATGTAAAGCAAATTGCATTAAAAATTAAGTAAAGCCTAAAAAATAAAGACACACTTTCCACAAACGATTTTGTATTAATACACAAATCTGTAGAATTATTTTTTAGTAAAACAATATAAAAATAAATTGAGTGATGCGTATGCTTGCGTGCATGTGCGAATGAATAAATTTTCATTAAAGTAAGCGTTCGATAATTTCAATGTAACAATACATTTATTTTTAGCTAAACGAATGGTTATTTACTGTATGGTTAATTTTTGCTTCATTTTAGTTTTAGATTTATTTTTAATTTTTTTTCTTTTTGTTTGCTTTGTATATTTTTTTGTTTTTCTTAACTGCTTTATATCAACATAATTGTTAAGCTTAATTCATATATGCTTGATTTATTTATTAAAATATTTATTATGTATTGTTACTATTTGTTATTTCATTTGCCTAATTATTTGTTTGTTTTGCATTTGCTTTTGCTTTTTGGCCGCTTTACGTTTTGATTAATCATTAAAGTTACTTTTACTTTCATTACTTAATTAACTAGTCATGTTTCAACTGCGTTTTGTAAACACTAATATTTCATTAAAACTAATCAACTTGACTTGTTCAATTACATTTTAAAATATGTGTACACTACAAGCAACTAAATGTTCGTTAAACTGCGCATATAGACCCCCACACAACATCATCTCATCCCCCAAATAAAAATATCCTAGTTAAAAAAAATGTTCTCTTTATGTTTAAATGGATTTATTATTATTTATTTTTCGGCATTTGTTTTTTTTTTCTTTTTTTTGTTTCTTTTTTTTTATTACTTTACTACGAAAAAAAAATTTCAAATGGAACTAACATGTTTTTATTATGTTGATATTTTTCTACACTTTTTCGTCATTTTAGTTTATTAACTATTTAAATTAAAAAAAATATGCTCTTTGTATAAACGTCGTACTTTTGCAATAATTATAAACACAACTTATGCAATTCTACATATGCTTCCTTACTTTTGATTTGTTACAGAACGCAAGCAACGTAGGCCGCCTGCGTTCCTACTGATTGACTTAGTTTGGGTTTCATTAGGGTTTATTTTCTTTCTTATTCTTTGCTTTTGTCTTATTCACGCTTTTGGAATGCCTTTAATACTAATTTTTTTTATTTTTTAGTAACGCTGTTGGTATTCGTGATGCCAACGATTAAAATCAATGTGAAATACAATGATGGAACCGGTGGAGAGCCCAGCCAGCAGATATCTATAAAGAGAAGCAGTAAATTAGGCGGGACGAGTACGTGGCAATGTATGTGCATCACTTACTTTTGGTCATGCGTCAAAGCGAGCGAACGTATGCCTGCATTGCATGCGGGGAATGCATACAGCGGCGCTAGATTAAAAGTACGCCAGACTTCGACGATGCCACGATCACCGGCCGTCATCAAGTATTCTCCGTCACGAGAAAGCAGCATGCACTGCACAATAAAGTATACAAAATCCAAAAAGTTAATATATTATATTTAAGTAACTGATCCAATTGTTGCTTGCTAGTTTAGCTAGTCAAATAACATAGGCAACAAAACTAGTGTAAACCATCCACTGATAGTTCATAGTAGATATAATTACACTTTTATAACATACTTATGTGTTTATAGTAAATATACCTGAAGATTGTCGTTGTGCGTCTCATGGCGCAGCTTTTTGCCGTTAATCGTGTACGCTGCCACGTTACCTTTGTCATAATTAATAACAATGAAGCCTTCGCGAGACATAGTAATCAGCTCGGGCGAGTAGAAGTCTACTGGCGGATCCAGAGATCGTAGTAAATCACCGAAGGTTGTATGTATGAGCACAGGACCATCTTAGGTAAAAAAAGATGTTTAAATTATTATCTATGTTAGCCACAACTTTATTTTACACATGTATACTTACTTGTCGATCCAGAGACAACAAGTCCCAGCTCAGCGCTAATCACAACTGACGTCACAGCCTGTTCATGTCCAGTAAGCGTTGCACGTGGTGTCGGCACATCCCCCTCACCCACAATGCTTTGCGTGCGTGCATTCCAGTGCCAAAGGAGTACGGTGCAGTCAGCGGAACCTGAAGCTATATAGCAATCTGAAGTGATGTTACATTCGGAGCGCGCCATGCATGTGACTACACCAAAATGTCCAAAAACGATTTGTACAATTTTAGCTGTAAATATAAATAATATAAAGTATATGAAGTAAAATCAGTGTTATGCTGTTTGCAAGTTATGTCTGAAGTCTTCGACTTACCCGTTTCGGTTGCAAACACGCGAAAACTATTATCCCAGAAGCCGCACGCGATCAAAAATCGACTGTCCACAGTGGTAACAAAGCAGTTGGAACGTATCTTAAGCGATTGACTGAAGTTGTCACCCAAATGGCGGCGGCTAAGCGAGTTGCTGTTGTTGTTTGTCCCGTGCACCGATAAGACGGGATCAATTGTTAGTGGCTGGTTAGAACCTGGTGTCTGTGGTGACTCAGCATAGCTGGGGCTTTGTACAGATGCGGTGTAATTGCAATTCCATCGATTTACGGCGAATTGATGACCAGCAGTTACCGTTACTACCGATGGTAATGCCAGCTGTGGGTATGTGTTGGCCGAAATATGTATGACGGGTGAGTTCTGATAGAACTTAAGCATTTGGCACAAATCTTCAGGCATCGCACTAAACATCATAGGTGAGAGATGCATAGCTGAACTACGCGGCGGATGCGGTTCCATAAGCAATTGACTGGGTGTCTGTCCGAAATTACGTATTTGATTTTCGACCGCCTCACGCATAACAGGATCCAACACTCCATCGAGATCAACGCTACCCTCGTATGTCAGATAGTAGAAAACATTGGTGGCGCGTACAGCTTCGGGTCCACGCTGCTTATAACCAAATATGAGGTCGATCCACTGATGCAACTGACACGAGACGAATTCCGACTCCAAGGCCATGCGATTTATCCGCACAAATTCTTCGGGGCCTTTCGCCCAGGGCGGCAACTCAACATCGTCAACAATTGTGCCATCTTCGCGGTTTCCGAGACGGTAACTTGAAGAGTTGTAGAACATTTCCGGTAGGAAATACCATTCCGGTATTAACTCCTTGACATCCGAGGTGTCACGTTGGCAGTTTTTCCATGACAATAGTACCGATGAGAACAAACGGTCGGGATAATCGAATTTGCCGCCCTGAAGCGCAAGGAACATTGAAGTAAAAGGCTCGACTCGCACCAGCCAGTTAAGCGTAAAGCTCGCCGTAGAGTAATGTGTGCCATAGTGGAATGGCGGTATTGTGTCACTATCCCAGCTCTCGTAGCGTTCTTCGAAATAGGCACGCCGCGATGGATTCAGTGCGCCAATAGGCTTTGATAAGTCGCGATAGTTCGAAGGCAGACTGAGATCCAAATCTTTCGAATCATAGTTCGTAAGCACCCATGGGAATATCGGATATTGATTTAAGTCATTGTATGTGCGGCCAGCGATCGTGTTAAGAAACATCAAATATTCAAAGTTAGAGATCTCGCGACGCTGCCACTTTTGTGTCATATTGGAATTACGCATGAGTTGGCGTGGCGACATCATGGAGGCACGTCTAGTCTGTGGTATGCCATATTTAATACCGACGCCAACGCGTGGCAACGCTTTAATGACTTTCTTAACGGTATGCTGATCCGGAAATGCAAACAGAATCGAGGTACGGCTAGCAAGAAATATTTCTAGCGCAACGTTTTGCAATAGGTAACGACGTGAAAAAATCGCACGCACCTCGGAAAAGTACCACTTGCCATGCAAATGGTCACAGTACTTAAGAACCTCAGAATCGATTTTCTGGAATTCCGGATGATCCTCGTCGACCTCGAAAAACATTTCAGTACTAGTAATGGAAACAGTACCCGGTGCCACTAAGCCAGACGCGATTAATTTCGCCTTAGTGCTAATATTCACTGGGCCAGTCAAGTCAAGATCGAGTTCACGATCCTCTATTAGTAATTCGGCATCGTCGAGCAGATCCGAGGTATATTGAGATGATTGATGTGCTCTCGAAACGGCAATCTGTGTATGGAATTCGTCTCTTGTCTGCAGCATAGCATCCTCAGGTATACCATTTTCTAATGCAGCCTTAAGCGTGGCTTGTGGATGCGACGATCCACGTGGATTTTGCACCATGCGTTTGCGGCGACGAGCATCGTCTTCCCAAGCATCAAGCTTCCAGTAGATTACCTTTTGCACAGTGCCGCTGACATCCCCCCATGCACCATGCCTATTGCACATTATGTTACGTACTTTCTCCAACAAGCGGCTCGCAATCACATTGTCACGGCGCCGTGCAGCTGTAATGAGATGATCACACATGCGTTCTTCTTCGCGCCGCTCCAGCAGCGTCTGAGCACACTGCGACTCAAAATCAGCGTGTTTAAGTACATCATCGGCGCGCATGCGATTAAGAATAAATTCTGCCTCATTTGCCACACGTACAATGTGATCCTTCATGGCGTGCGACAAGAGACGACCTTCATTAATCAGTTCTATGAAGGCCAAGCCGGCGTGCTTCTGCAGGCTGTTCTGCCATTCCTGCGAGCACAGCAGCATAACTAATTCCACAACTGAGTTCGAGTTCTTAAAGGTTGTCAAACCTTTGCCCTCCATCAGCAGTTCCTGCCCATGCGAGCCGACAAGTGTTTTCGAAAGGAACGGCGCAAAGTCAACCATGATTTCACGTAATAGTGGACACACGGGTCCTAGGGCAATTTCCAACTTTTGCGTGAGATTAGCTTCGCGCGATGGCGTTGTTAATGCCAACTGTGCCATCATGGGCCCCTTCATCGGTAGCTCTTCAGGACGCGATCGCTGTCCGGTATTCACATTGGCAGGTGCCACCGCAGCTCCAGCATAATTGTCCGGTACACGCACCACCGATATTTCCGAATCGGGCTTGTCACCGCGTTCGGTGCCCAACTCAATATTCATTGCTTGTGCGTGTTGTTGTTGTTGTTGCCGAGTGTGCAAATCGTCATGTTCATTGCGCATTTTAACCGCATCACTGGCAGAAACTACATCCACACTGCAGCCGCTCGCAATATCGCCTAAGCCGCTTACAGAAGCTTGCAGTGCGGCATCCTCATTCAAATTCACATCTGTCCAGCTTTCATCATTAGAATTTGTCGGCTTGTTGTCATCGACCATGTGTTCACTCGAAGACTCCACCTCAGGAACTTCGTTTTCGGTTGAGTTCATATTCAAAGAGCCCACATCGGAGTCAACACTCTGTGTTTCAACAGGTTTTGTGGTAAAAAGGAACACACAAAAAAAAAAAAAACGAAAAGCAAAGTAAAAGATGAGAATAGTAATATATTAACAATTTACTTTAACGGCTTTCGATGTGCAATTGTGAGTACAAGTACATATATGTATGTTGGCATGTTCACAGGTGCTAGGCAGGTGAGGCGTAGGCGGTTTGTGATTTTAAAAAATGTGTACACATCTAATTTGAATAACATTATTTACGTCGACAATAACATCGACCCAAAACATTCCTTCAGCAATTTTACTGGTAGTGTTAGCCAACTAGCCGAGACTCTAATCTAAATCTAATGCTTATGAGCTAACTAACGTTTCTTCCTGGTGACTTTTTTTCTTCAACTTACGATTATCTTTAGGTATCCCAATTGCTTCCTAACAATACTAAACATTAACAAAAGACAGATCACAGTTATCAAGTATCACTTTATAATCTCCATTGGCCACTATTGACAAACGTATATGATTTTTAGATAGGACCAATCTTTAAACGACATGTGTCAAAAGTTCATGCCGACCATTAAAGTGCGCAAAGCACCTGTCAAACGGACAAAGCGCAACTTATATAACTTTTGAAAAAAATTTTTATTTTTATATATTGAAAGAAAAAGCTAACCAGTTTGGCAATGCAACAAAAATGTCGCCTAAGTGACAATTTGCAATTTAAAAAGAATTTTTGCGTGCCGAATCACATAAGAATGCATTTGCAGTCTTTAAGGTATAAGCAAAGAAAAAGCAATAAAAAAAAGATTACTGATTTTCTGAATATATAACTTTCGAATAAATTTTTGTAATTATGCATTTTCCCCTTTTTAAAAAATGTATTCTTCGAAAACATACGTGTTCAGTATGTACATGGATAAACTTCATTCAGCTTAAATTTTCAAATTCAATTGATGTGTGTTATCAATGTTGACTAATTACGTATATGTTATATACCTATGATACTTACATATACATTGTATATGCATAGGGAAGTTTTAAGAGAACTGCTAGCTTAGCCAGAATCAAATGCAAGTGTGCGTTTATGTTGGGATATGATAACTTATTACATATTTAATTGTGAAATTTTCCAGTTTCAATTGAGCCCAAAAAGTAATGAACACATATACAGATAGATGTTATGATAAAAATCTTTTTACGGATGTGACTGCTGTGATATATTATAATACGATTGGAATCATTTAATAGCCGATGGGAAGGAGTAAAACTTTTCCATAAAAAAGACACTTGTAGATTAGGCAGACATTTCAAATAATAAGTAACCCAAGCTCTATTAACATAAGCGTAAGCAATAATCGCGACTAATAGTAAATTGTTACTTTTTTATGTGTGTAAACTGAATATTGACAGTACGCCTTAATTATGCACAAGAAAATTTTTATTTTCTCATATATGTTATGGCATACGTACGTTTATAACATACATATTGCGCCTAGTGCTCTATATATAAACACACTAATAAGAAACTCTCATATTGAGCAAGTAATTGCATATTAAAGTTTAAATGCCAATGGATTCTGTTGTTGTCTTATCTTGTGTGAATGTTTGAATACTTTTCTTAGGTCGGTAAAATTCATTTATTTTTTTTTTTTTATTTTATGCGCAATGAACTGGCTGTTATATTTCAATTATTACTAATAGTTGACAAACAAGACTTTTTAACTTCAAATAAAAACTATTTAAGAATAATAGTAAATAAATACAAGAAATAAAAGAATAAAATGAAAAAAATAAAAAAAAAGGAACGTTTACGAACAAATATAACAATAAAAGGACTAAGCAAACGAATATTTAACGTAAGGATAAAGTACGAGTACAATTAGTTTATTTTACTTATAAGCGTTTTCTTACGGTGAACGGTGAAGAATTTGATTCATAAGTACGAGTATGAGTAGTGTACGAGTATAGTAAGTACATAAGTATGCTTATTGTTTTGCTTTTTGTGCGTGCTCGTTTATATCAACTTCGCAAATTTAGTCAAAATTTGGCTTGTATTTTAATTACGTTTCTATTTTTGTTTTTTGGTTTGTTTAAAATTCTTTTTTTGATTACCTTTGGCAATTTTTGTGGTAGAATTGGCTTTGGTGGTGACAGTGGCTGTAGTGGTAACTGATTTTTTGCTTTATTTGTTGTTGTTGATGTTGTTGTACATGTTGTCTTTGTGTTGTTTGCTATTGTTGTTACAGTTGTTGTTGTAGTGGTTTTTTTATTTTTTGCCTGCACAAATTTTTTAACTTTTTAAGTATTTGAAATGTACCCAATTATTATTTTATTTTTTTTTTTTCTACTAGATAAGTAGTTTTAACCTCCAACCCCAAGCAGAAAAAAAATCATTTGATACATTACCAAAATACAAACAGTATCAGCTCTGATCGAATAGCGCAAATGGCGCTTAGAGAGATCATTTCAGCTATGTATGCATACAATAAACTTAACTCTAATTTGGCTTCATATTTTTTTTTTTTATAAGTATTTGTTTTTTGCTCTCGAATATCAACATCTACTAGTCCATTGCCTTATGAACGTTTAAATATTAACTTTTAAAGAAGTACGGATACAATATACTGAATTAACGTCTTCCAAATCAAGTGCATTAAAATCGATGTTTATATATACTTGTTTATTTATATACCTGCTATTGCAAAAATGTTCCCAACGTTAATAGGTATACACTATTATTGAACTTTAAAAATCAACTATGTAAATTGCTTTCCTAGTCTGGGAAATTTTTAATTTTATTCAAAGAACTATAGACGAATTTATTACCTTAACGAGTTTGATTCACCTAAAAATATACCGACACTTAAGCTTCGGTAGTAAAAAGTATTAAAAAGTCGTGCGATCTGATGGCCAAAAACATTTCGTTTAAAACTTTTAGCAATTTTGATTCTTTCTGTTTTAAAATCTTACACCGCACATATGCATCGTACTCACCTTTATCGATGGTGGTCCACTCGAGTGTGAATCATTGTCTGCCAGTACTGATGGATTATTCTCGTCGACGACAATAATTTCATAGTCGCTATCCGGAATTGTGCAGGAGCCTGCATATGTGCAATTTCAAATGAAAAGAAAATAACAAGGTAGAAGTGTTTAAAACGGTTTGGATTAATTTTTACCAGCCTAGTAAATCAATACATATTCGAAGTTCCTTATATAAGACAAACTAACTGTATTCTTTAATGATAAATTTTAAGAAATTTCGAATTTTTCTTCTGCTCGCAGTGTGCGAAGATTTGTTGCAATATAATTATGCAATTTTATATATTCTTTTTTATATTAACTTGTTACTGTGGCAGTGTGAGACGACGATCATTACGATTATAAAAGAATCTATACGAATATATGATATGAAAAAAAAAAATATTAATACATAAATAAAATAAAAAATTACATATATATATATATATATATATATATATATACATATATATAGTAAGAACTTAACAGTATTTTAAATTCTACTACAAAAAATTAAGAAATAAATTCTAAGCTTTAAAACTATTTTGATATCTTACACTTTCATTCTAAAAATAAATACAATAATGGTGCCGTGTTTTTTTTTGCAGTTCTTTCATTAACTTATACGGTAGCTGTGAGCTAAAGCATACTAAATTTCAGGCATATTGCTCAATATACTTGTGAATATCACATCTCAACTACGTTGCCTCCAAGCAATCCGGCTAATCAATCAGCAGACATCAGCCAAGATTGAGTTCAGTGGTCAATTTGATTATAACAACCATGATTCAAGCCATGACTCATTCTGCGCTTAGCCGCTGGAAAAAAGTTAGTTCAGAATGTGACTCTTTCCCGTATGCTTGCCTATGCCTAGGAAACTTTTTGAATCTATCAACGGTCACGTACCACCTTTTCGTGCTAATCAGGCACTGTAACGACACCCGTGGTACCTGAGACCCCTTTTATGCTTACGAGTATGTATTAAAATATAGCTAACTTTTCTATGTATGTATACAATTGCACAAATATATTCTGATAAAAGTTCGCTCGCGATGCTTACAACATGTAACTGAATACGCAAATTGTAATAACTGACAGTTGTAAAAAAAAAGCACACAATACATAAATCTTCAAAACAACAGGTGGTGCCTAGGAAAGGGTGCAGCAACACAAAAACCAATTGAAATTAAAAGAATCAGAATTGCTTAAGTTGAGGCAGCTGCAGCAATATTACAGAAAAACTAAATAAGTTTATGGTTTAACGCACATTCGAAAAGAAAAATAATATTTAAAAAAAAACAAAGCTGACATTATAATACGCATAAAATATGTAAATACAATAATAAAATACACGAATAGTAATTGACTTATTTCAAAAGAATTATATACAGTTTATTTACATCGATAAAAAGGGGAACCACAGATAATATGGTGGCATGGCGTAGCTTTGTTGGACGCCTACGGTGAAGCTTATACGAGCTACTACGAGTACTTATGTTACTTGCTAGCAATGCATAGGAGACGTTACGGTTTCATTTACATAATATGGGAGTAAAATGTCCTGCTGTCGAGATGTAGCTAGCAGCACTAGACACAAGTATATAAGTTTTGTACATAGGCATACGAGTATATGAAGCGTTCATTGGTTGTTGCAAAAAGAAATGAAGAAATACTTAACGCAATGTGAATTTTCTTTCTTTTGTTTTTTCATGATAATTATTTAAACCTAATTTTGTTTCTTAGTCTTGGCTGTACTAGGCAAATGATGAAAACTTAACAACCGTGGACATGGTAAAGTTATTTTGTTATATTGAAAGAGCGAGTTAGATAGAGAAAGAGAGAGAGAAAGAAAGAGAGAGAGAGAGAGAGAGAGGACAAATGATACCTGTTCCGGTGGATGTGCGTCCATTGTAACGATAGTTATTATTTATTGCGTTTGTTTTGTAGGTCAGTCCAGCAATGCCCGTGCTGCTGCCATCTACAATAGCACTACCAACACCAACACCAGCACCGCCAGCGGCAGTGTTTACGCCCACAATGGCGCTGCCACCGCCGCCGATGCCGACGCCAACACCGACGCCGACGCCAACACCGACACCGACGCCAGCTGCCACATTCGCATTGAGTATATTGTGATTGCTACGCACATTACGCATACTATTCGGATTGGCAGCAATGGTGGCCACCGCATTGTTATTCTGTGTATTACGATCGGTCCCATTGAGCATGTTGTGGTAGTCACTGTTGCCATGCGCCTCGCTGCCATTGTACATTGGCACGGTTGAGCTTGAGCGTATATACTGATGATGGAAATTGCTGCCCAGGCCGACGGCTTCGTTGCCTGTGCTATTGCTGGTGCCGACGTTGAAGTGATTCAGTTTGCCGTTGATGCTTTGATTGTTGCTGCTAACGTGCGCATACAGTTGCTGTTGCTGTTGCTGCTGCTGCTGCTGCTGGTGATGGTAGAGTTGCTTTTGCAGATGTCTGTGCTGTTGTTGTTGTTGCTGATGGTGATGATGATGTTGTTGCTGTTGTTGCTGTATTGTAACCTGCGGCTGTGAGGTGAGGCTTGATAGCGATGAGGTCGATGCCGGCTGTGATGTGGCCGTCGATGAGGCCGAGGAACTTGTTGAATGTGTCGCCAATGGTGGGGATATATTACCGACGCCATGATGATTGTGTTGCAATTGATAGTATGGCTGGTGCGTATCCATTTGATGGTGGCTATGCATATGCTGTGGCCCGATCTGTTGCTGGTGTTGTTGCTGCTGCTGCTGTTGTGGATGTGGATGTGGCGTTGCTGTCAGCTGTTGATGCAGCGTTTGTTGTTGAAAGTAATGATGTTGTTGTTGGTTTTGCTGCTGCTGTTGCTGGCTTTGCTGCTGTTGTTGCTGCTGCTGCTGCTGTAATTGATGCTGTTGTTGTTGTATATTTGTCACAGCTGTTGACATCGACAAATGGTTGTGATGAGACTCGGGTAGAAATTGCGGATAGACGTGATGGGACCATTGAGGGAATAATGGGCGCGTGGATGCTTCTACAACCGGTGATGACCAATATATATTACCGATGTGTGTTGGTTGATGTTGATTAAGTGTTAACGTTGGATTTTGGGTGGATTTGAGTTTTATGAATATATATATATATATATATATATATTGTTTTTTTTTTTTTATTTGTTTCGAGATTAATAAAATATATTAGCAATATTTTCATTTCATACGTGGCATTTTGAGTTAGATACAAACATCGAGCATAACGTGATTGTATGTCATTTAACGATTTTTTTTTTTTTTTTTTTTTTCGTTTTTTCATTTAATATAATTAATATCCGAAAAAGCAGCGTGAAAATAATACAAGAAAAAAAAACGAAAGAACAATATGGGTAACATGATTAGCTAAAAGGTATTGCGTTTGACTTTTATTCGATGTCATAAATACAAATACGTCATCGGCAATGAATTTTTTGTTTTGTTGGTGGGTAGTAGGTGTAGTCAAGAAAATGGTGGTTGTTCTTTGGCAGCTGAGCAGTACTTTCAATCCAATATCCAGGGAAGTTTACAAGGTTATTTTGCAGTATTTATTTTATAGGGAGTTGACAAAATAGCCAAATTCATACACATGAGGAATAAGGAACTTATATAAAAAAGTGATGCCAAAATTTTGTATAAACGGCTGACAAGTCTCTAACGTTAAATGACATTTATTATTTCGATACTTAAAACTCTACAGCATTTCACACGAGCAATGAGAACCTCACTGAATGACTGAAAAAAGCTCCCGCGATCAGATTAGCTTAACAATGATCGGCGTGCTTATCGGACAAAGAGGCGAGGAGTCCGATACAATGGTTATTAATTCAATGCCAGCTACATTATATATTTATGTATATGTATATATACATATGTATACGAGTAAAAACAGTTGCTACTTATGCTTCTACTTTGGCGTCACTTTTTAATATACATATGTACGTATGAAGATTTCGTTGGAAATAATACACTGGGACGTGGGCATGGGCATATTTGTGTGTTTTATGCAGTGTATGGGTGGAATGCTGTGCAATATCAAAAAAATTGAACCGCAGTAGACGCGATTTCGATTGGGTAAATAAATTAGGATACTTTACACACAAAAAGAATTTGATCTGCATACTGAGTTCATATGTTAAGGAGAATCGTTTACCAATTTGTGGAATAGTTTTGTGTATATCAATATTTAAAAAAGAAACAAATAATAAGAACTTAATTTATAAATATGTATATTTTGTTTATAAATAATAGAAAAACTAAAACAGTAGCTACCATTTTTCACTTTAAATTTAGGCCTTAACTTAAATATAATAAAATGTCGGTTTGTGCAGTAAATAAGACAAAACAAGAAATAATAAACAATCTAACGTATAAAATATAATAACATTTCTAAACAAAACTGAACATTGGAGGTAAAAAATAGAATATAACGGTTTTTTACCCTATTTGATTGTGTCACTTGTTTTAAGGAAAAAAAAAAAAAAACAAAACAATGTTTTAACTTACCGGCTGCCGTCCTTTGCATTATAGGTGACTGACGCTGTAATTGCGGTTCTGCCGGTGGTTCGAGTATGTCACGGTATTTGGATACCATTAACACTGAGATAAAGTACACAATAGCCAGCGAGAGAAACTGTGCTTGTTTTGTTTCCTCCTGTAGTAGCCATTATATTATTTGAATAGATATGTTAATATAATATATTACATACAACAAAAATAATAACAATAATAAAAAAATAAAAAATAACTTACCACATCACGGTAGATTACTGCACGCAAACGATTTACATCCATATCCTGCAATAACTTCTCAGGATCCTTGACAGGCGACAGTTGCCCTGTGATTGACTCTACAATATTCTATATATACAAAAAACAAAAATATAAATATTAGAAAATATATTTAGGCATAGTTGTCGCCATAATTTAATCAATATGCCAACCTAAACTCACTTACCTTTGGTGAAGCTTGTGCGCCACGTATGAGCGCTTGCAAATGTGCAGCGCCGGGAACATCTCGCGTCAATGTGCCTATATTGTAGCGTGTACGCTCCTTGCATTCAAGGCAGTTGCGCACGGCGCAGGTGCATACCAGACGCAGGCACTGTCGCAAAATGCCCCCGCTCGACATATTCTTTTCGGCTTCCAATTCGCCAAAGTTCAATGAAGTAGCAAAGATAAGCACATCGGCCATGTTCACTAAACGTTGCAGAAACGAAACCGCTACCTCCAAAGGCATACCCTGAGTGGGCTCAAGAACATCGAGTTCCGACTGCAATCAAAGTTACGTATCTTAGATTTGTTGAGCTTGCTTGCATGGGCAGATATTTTTATTTTTTTTTCTGTGAGATACTTACATTGGGTGACGTAGCGCTTGCTAAAAGCGGCAGCAGGCCGCCACAAGCTATAATTAAGTTATCAGCAAGCTGTGATATTAAGTGGACAGTGTTTACAACGAATATGGCATTTTCACTGGAGTTAACAAAGTCGAGTACGCTCTTAGTCGAATGACTGCGCCACACTTGTATATCCGTCTCCAGCGAGAAGAGCACGTCAGAGAGAAGGCGCTGATGTATGTAGGACCATTTGAATTCGGGTATACGAAATGGCGGACGTGTTGGTCCGGGACTGAACATAGGTCGAGTCGAACCTGATTTGGGCCGCTGCTTTGCCTCTGCTGGACCAGCTTGGCTATTCGATGAAGCTGCTGTAAGAAGAATGTTAGTTTTATTGTAAATTGATAAAGCCTTCTTAAGTATATAGGATAAAAACTTACAGAACAAATTGTTTTCCGCTGGTGGACTGGCAGTTTGATGCTGCGCGTAGCAATCATCTTTCTTGAGTGTTGTGTCATTTTCTGCTTGGATCTTCTCTTCTTGCATCGGTTTTCCTAAGTCATCCTTACTGCACTTGATTGTTTCGTTAGAGTTTACGAT
>JBAMBQ010004049.1:2500-47820 GCA_037044495.1 Stegana nigrithorax
TTTATAAAATAATTTAGCAGCCTCGCGCTCATTAATCGCACAATGCAAAGCTCAACGCAGCTGCAGCTCTTTCAATCAACTTGGCGCTCATCAAGTGCAATTATGCGCCGCATTCAATATTCAAAAAGCGAAATCGCATGCTTAGACAAAGTCATCATGCAGACTTAATTGTGCGACACAAGAAGGGAGCTCACCACATGCCAGACCAACACAGACCGACAGACCACCAAACCATCAGACCATCAGGCAACACCAAGCCATGCCACAGACAAACGCACACACGACCCAACGCTGATGCCGACGTCGACGCTAACTCAGCACAGCAGCATAGCGCAGCATTCAAGCCGACAAGTAAATGAGTTACATGCGTTTAGGCGAGAGTTCGCGCGTTTCTACATCATCGCGTGTCCGTCCGCCCTTCATGCGTACACACTCGCACGAACAGACACACACACAGGCTTACGCACTTATATATTATTTGTATATGAGCTCGCAGAATGATGCATGCGCAAAGTTAGTTGTGTGCAAATCAAAGCAAGTGCGAGCAGCAGCATGTGTGGTTAAAAGCCAATTAGGCTAATTGTCGAAATGTAATGAATGTCAATTATAACGAGTGTTATCATAAAAATTAGAATATTATATTGCACGCAGATTCACAGCTCCACACACACACACACACACACCCACTTACTCATTTACTCATTCACTCATTAGCCTACGGACTCACCCACAGACTCACCCACAGACTCACCCACAGACTCACCCACAGACTCACTCAATCACTCAGTCGGTCGGTCAGTCACTTGTTCGCGCATTTGCTCATTTACTCCGTAGCATTTGGCCATTGTTTCGACGTTCCTTTGCTCTCTCGCTCACACAGCTGGCAGGTAAGCATTGTTTTGTGCACAAGGTTTGGCCATTTATGATTTTATGCATGCACAGACAGGCATGCCAACAATTAATTGTTGTTTTTATTGTTGCTGTTGTTGTTGTTGCCACCGTCGTTGTCTTCTTGTCAATGTAGTTGTTGGTTTTATAATTATCATTTTTGTTACTTTGTATTCGGTCAGTTATTATTACGTAGCTGTTGGGTTTAATTGGCATAAGGCATTAGACAGCCTTATTTAATTAAAAACGAAACCAAAAACGAAAATCACATAATAGCATTAAGAGATTTTCAATGGATTTGTGTTAACCAAATCATAAGCAGTTAATGCCATCAGCCTAAAGGCATTTGAAAACGATGTGGTGGTTTTGTGGTGTGCAGCTATGTACATAAATAAAATTATTTGCATACAATTACTCCTCAAAAGGATTTTTCAACTAAGCAAAAATATGCGATCCTACAAAAATGTTCGTCATTTATTTGTAAGAGTCATAATAATAAAATTAGCTTACGTTTTTATTAGAAATGTTTTTTAAGTTTTATATTTAATATTTTTTTTTTGTTTTTTATAGTATACATGGGGGCGTGGCGCCGCCCACTTGCAATATGCATCGTATTTCTTACGCTGCACAGTAGACAGTATATATAGTAATTCTAAGCCGCATCAGTCAAACTAATCGAAGAAAATAAAAAACAAGCCTCACCCTCAAAAGGTAATGAAACGATTCAAAATAAGGAAAATACCAAAAAGTTTTTATGCTGCCGCTTACTGCATTTAATGACGACACCCGCCGCCGCCGCCTTCAGCCAAAGTCATAGAAGCAAATGCTACGTCATGCCCTTACTCACTTTTTGTCTCCCCCAATACACGCGCCATTAACAAAGATTTTATTTTAATGTTTTATGTGCGAATAAAATGATTTTCATTATTCATCTGTTTAGATTAACTAATGAACATTTCATTGTGTCATTTGACACAGTAGAGTCAGTAGAGTGGCAGCGCCAGCAGCAGCAGCAGCAACAACAGCAACAACAGCAACAAATACTCAGCGACATGCTTTAAAAGCAATTACAATACAAAAACAATTCGTCTGCCGCAGCAACAACAACAATGCGTTCAAGAGCAAAGTCAACTCTAAAAAAAAAACAATTCTCTTTAACTAAGTACTAAGTGTCCAGTTTCACTCCCGCATGTTCCGCATTGCACGCACATTTTTGTTGTCTTTTATTTTTTTTTTTTGTTTTTATTTGGATTTGCTTTTGATTTTTGTTTTGTTTGGTCTGTTTTTGTGCTTTTATTTGTTGTTTATTTTGCTTTACAGCAGGCAAGTATCATCTCGTTACGCACACTTATCTTTGTGCGCTCTCCAGTGCTGAGCTGCATGTCCACACTGTTTGTTGTTGTTATTGTTGTTGTTTATATTAGCACATGTACTAGAGCTACTGATCTACTCATTTCTTCAACAGTTACTGCTGTCGCTATCATTGCCATCAACGTCGCTATTTAAGCTTAAGCTTCGCGTCATTGTCAAAAGCAATGCGAGCACACGAAACGACAACAACAAAAACAACAGCAACAACCGCAATAATAACAATAATAACGACAACAGCTATGTAAGAGTAAATATAAGACATACACATGCATGTATGTATGTATATATAAATATATGTATATATGTGTGTACATTCGCACATATACATAAGTATGTACATACAAAGGACATCATGATAATGTTAATTGTTCTTTTTACAGTCGTAAAGTTTTGTTTGAGTTGGTAAAACAATTTTTATGGCCAACTCTCAGCGTCTGTGTGTTGTCTCTACGTTTTGCCCTGCACTTTGGATTTAAAAATTTTTTTATTATCTTTTATTTAAGTTGTACTCTTTTTGCTTTCGACCTTTTTATTTGCGCTGAACTTACTTACGCTCGTATATGTAATACGCTGGAATAGCAGGGAACTGGCGCGTGCCAGCGTGCCCGCGTGCCGGAGTGGCAGGCGGACAGTCGGTGGAACGCGCGAGAGGGCGTACGCGGTTAATCACTTTTACTGTACTGCACGCCAAAAGTTTTGAAAGCATAAATACTCCATGCCCCATGCTCGACCCTTCTTGCTCTATGCGCGCCAGTTGTCTTCATAGACGACTTCTAAGAGCAACTTTGCTTGCAACACTCCGAATAATTTTTTTTTTTGTTTTTTGTTTTTAATTTGTCTTCTTTTTATCGTTTTGTTGTTTTTTTTTTTGTGTTTTTCTTGCCTTTTCTACTTTTAATCGAGTTTTTCAATTATCTGCAAAGACTTTGGCTGGCGGCAGGCAAAACTAAAGCGTAAAACGCAAAAAGAACACAACTGAATTAACAAACTTAATTTTTTAACTTTTGCATTATGGATTTTACGCCAAGCAGGCATGCAGCCAAGACCAAGCGACCAATCCGAATGCCACACCTCGCGACACGCCCACGTTGACATTCACGGACGCATTTTGAAAAGCTTTTATGGCTTAACTAGACACCGGAAGTCATGCAAACGGATATACGTCAGACGCCATATTTGTGCATGCGTCACGCTTATGCACTCACACACTCATTCGTATTTTCTTGGTACAGTCGTAACCGCCGATGACGGCACATCTGCCCACACACGAGCATCAGTGCTGAATTCTGATCAACAATTGTCACTTGCTGACTTCCAGTGCCTGCTCCGACTGCGACTTTCGTCTGACATTTTCTTTAATGCAGTTAAAAACAATTTAATTGTCTTACTCGTCCTGCTAGCGAAAATAAGCAAAGTTCTGTTTATTCAAAATCGTAAGTGCTGAGTACAGACCATCATACTACGGTGTTGGTTGTCTAAACGACTAAAACACACTTTTACTGTAGCCAAGAGATTTTTTTTTATTTTTTTCTATGTAGGATTTGTTTTTTTTTTCAATTTGATTTAATTTTTTTTTTTTTTTTGCTGTTTCGGCTGCGTTTTGCGCTGATGCTGCAATGCATTGTTGCTGGCCATTTTGTTGCAATTTCGCTGGCAAAGTACATACGCACAGCCACTGCCACCGCCAGCAGCCTCCGCATCCGCAACCGCATCCGTGTCCACAGCCAGCACTCAAGTATATACTGCGGCTGCCTAATTAAAACCGCATTTATGTATGCATGCAAACTGCAAACTGGAAACTGTAAACTGCAAACTGCAAACGGTTAGTTTGCATACGAGAACTCGTTGCGTGTCGGTTTGTGCTGAAAGTTGTTCAGGTTTGAAGGTTTTCCATGCGTTGCCAGCCGCTGCTGTTCCCGTTCCCCGTAGCCGATATGCAGCATTTGGGTTTTGGTTTGCTTTGGTTAGGATTGGTTGGGTTTGGTTTCGCATTCGGTTAGTTTTTGGCCTGCTGCACACCAAGTCAATGCTCTGCTCGAAACTGTAGCACACTAACCAATAATTGAATCGACCCAAATTGCGCTCAACACACACTCATATGTTGTGCACGCACCCCGCACCCCGGGCCAACACCGGAGTCAGCACCAGAGTCAACAGCAGCATCAGCACCAAACACCAAACGCCAAATGCCAAACACCAGGCGGCGCAGCTTGATTGTGCATTCTGCCAGTTTGGGAATATGCCTAACGCATTGTTGCATTTGCAAAAGATCGCCGGGCTAGCAGAGCTGCCGCCTGCGGTTGGCTTTTTACGCGAACAGAGCCGAGTGGCGCCGCTAAAGTCACCGTATTCTCTGCGACTTCATATGCGGCATTGTCTGAGCGCGTTTGTGTGGAAAATATTTGCCCAGCAGCATGCATCGCGAGGTGCTCTTGGTTCAAGCCAATACCTAAATCGAACAATGCTGGACTGGAGTGCATCAGTATACAACAGGATGCAGCAGTGCTGCTTAAGTCCGCAATGCCTGCGGAATTTTTCAGTTAGCAAACACAGAACATGAGTACAGCGTAGTCTGCCTGGATCTGGGCAAAAGTCGACTCTTTTTATTTTCGTATATAACGTATGAAATGCGTAAATTATATGAATA
This sequence comes from Stegana nigrithorax, assembly GCA_037044495.1. Lineage (NCBI taxonomy): Eukaryota > Metazoa > Arthropoda > Insecta > Diptera > Drosophilidae > Stegana > Stegana nigrithorax. The sequence continues at coordinate 7,407 of JBAMBQ010004049.1, forward strand.
GCAACAAAGCTGCCAACAAAACAAGTAATGGCCGACAGAGATGCTAACACGTTTGCATAAACCATAAATTAAATTGCTTTCTAAACAAGCAACGCCAAAAAACAACAACACATGCACACACACATTTACAAAACCAACAGCACCGCAAAAATGTTATTTGAAGCATGCAAAATGTTATGTAATCAACATGACCTCAAATTAGGAATTTAATGCTAATTATAAACAAACTAAAAAACTTCAATAATAAGCGAATTAAAAAATTACAGCAAATTCAAGCGCAAGTAGACAAACAAATAAAGCTGATGAGATTAACAACTTGAAGAGCATTTTATTTTTGCAAATCCATTTAATAATTTTTTTTTTATTTATTTTTTTTTTTTGTATCATCAATTTTTGCTGTTTACAATTTGTTGCAATGTAGAATGGCTTATTGGCATTTGTGCAAATGCACAAGCCATAGCAGGAGCTCGAGCATGACCATGGACGAGAGCGAGAGGGAGAGCGAGAGCAGCGATTGATTGAGGCACACACACAAGTGCAGGTACGCACTGTTGAATGCAGCAAAAGGCGACAAGTTGCGACAGTGTGGGCGCAGGTTAAGTAGGCTCAAGGACACATATAGACACACACATATACACATACATGTATATGTACATGCATGCATGCATATACGCATGCGATGTGTTTGTGGTTGCACACTTTGTTGTTATTGTTGCTGTTGTTGTTGCTGTTGCTGCTGGCGTTGTCTGCAATTCAAATTTTTCACGGATAAAGGCTGCACTTCAATTTCTATGCAAAATCTTTTGCATGCATCTGTCTCTCTCTCACTCACTTACAGTCTCTTACGCTTGCTGTCTCGCTTGCACTGCTGCTCACTGAACAGTCGACACTCGTTGCATGGCTGAATGAATTGCGCACCTACACGCGCACACAGGTGACGAGCGTCAGGTGTAAAGTAGTTACCACTTAAGTGTAAACTTGAAGCCCCGCCGACGGCAGCAGATGCCTGCTGGGGGTGTGCCAAAGGAGCAGGGAGGAGATAGGAACGCGTGCGTATGCTTTCATGCGTGCTACAACGAAATGCAACATTGTAGGCAAAAACTCAGCATTTAAACAAAAACCAAAACAAGGCAAGAGCAAGGAAAGCGAATATAAATAAATAAACAAATAAATAGAGATAAAAACAAAATACACATGTGCATATGCAAGTGCATTCATTTGTGTAGATGTGTGGTGTGTGATGCGTGTGTGTGTGTGTATGTGTGTGTGCACATGTTTACTTGTGGCGGCTAAGTGAAGTGCACTTGTGCACGCCGACCAACGAGCGTGATGGGCATAAAGGAACGCGAACATAAAGGCGCTGCCATCCACAAAAGCACGGCACTCTATGATGGGTGAAACGTGTACAGGAAAAACTGACACACACACACACACACACACACACACTGTTGCAAAATAAACTGCCCTGGGCCATTGACAGCAAATCTGTTCAAGTTGACTTGGCAGCCACTTGCCAGAACCAGGCATAATTGTTGTTGCCTGCGTCAGCGTCACAGTCAGCATCACAGTCAGTATCACAGTCAGCACTGTGACGTTCATGTCGACGTTGATGTCGTCTTTAGTTTCAGTTGTTGTTGTTGTTCCTGCTGCCGCTGCTATTCACAAATGCAGCCTAGCCAAGAGGTCAGGCCTTTGCTAAACGCCTACACACGTCCCCTCCTCCTCCTCCTCCTCCTGCCTCGCTCACAATCGCACAAGCATTGCCTGCAGGGCAAACTTTTTCATACATTTCATTCATGACGCATTTCCAACAAACAGCTAGAAAAAACATTAAAAAGTACAGTATAACCTCGATAAAGTTAATCTTCGAATAAGATAATTAATAATAAATTAATTTTCATTAACAAAAATATTTCATTTAAAAAGTTAATCGAAACAGTTAATTTGTCATGATAGTTAATCACCCTTGGGTCAGTTCGGTAAACTTTTTCGAGGTTATACTGTACACTAGTAAAAAAAAAAAACAAAATATAAATGCATAAAGTCAAAAACAAGATAAGCTGCACAGGAAAAGCACAAATAAATACACATGCACACGCGTCAAAGGCACAAAAGCATTTCGCAAGTGCATTAAGTAAAAATGTTACAGCAGCAGCAGAAGCAGCAGCAGCAGAGAAAGAATTGACACTAAAAGCAGCAGCAACAGCAGCAGAGTCAACTGAAAAGTAGCTAAACATCAACGTAAACTGCGAGATACACTGTAGTGAAGCAGAGTTGCCTATCAGCTTAGAAGTGAAGTGAAGTGGAGATCAGATCTGCGCTACAATGGACTCGACTGGGCGGTTGAGCACAGATATGCTGCAGGTAAATCCCAGAGAAGGAACTACACGATGTCTTCGATCTTTCAGCATTTCTAAGTACAAATACGGAATGTCTGCGAAAGATCGGCTTTGTAATCTGCACATCTAAATGCGTTGCTCCCCACTTTCAAACTGATTTAGAACATATGCCCATTGTCTCACACTGTAGATTACTTGATTAATTCGTTGCTAGGTTGGATGGTTGGTTGGTTGGTTGGTTTGATTGATTGCCTGGCTGCATCCAAGTGTCATTCATTGCGTTTTGGATGCGTCACTTGCCTGTGACACTTTGACGCGCACAATCCACGTACAATGATCCATTATGAGAACTCACTTTGCCCAAGTGCAGCTGCCTTTACGCTTTTTTCTGAATTACGATTTAAATGAAGTGCATTCAAGTGTAAGTTACCTGCGAGGCTGCACATCCCTTTTGCGCGTACAAATACTGCGCAAACACAAAGCAATGTCATGTCGCACGGCGGCAAAAGAATGTGCGACTCGCGTCTATGATTAGTGACCTCATTTGCGCAATGAAAAGCTTTTAATGCATACCATGCATGCTATTGCCGAATACATGTCCCACGGCCCACACACGACCGCCTCCCTCTCTGTCGCTACCCCCTTTACCTTTTGATGCAGCACACGAGCCCAGAGCATGCCAGTTTCCATGCCAGCAGAAAGACTTCTAAGCGCCATATGCGCGTATATTAGCCCAGTCTTATGGAGAGAGACAACATGACACCAACTTCATGAAACTGCTGCATTCACTTTGCTGACACTACAGTGTCCAGTAGCAACAAAATTAAATAAATACATACTCGTATGAACATGCAAACAGGAATTCTTCTGCAATTTGCAATTGCCTGCAAGACACTGAAGCGTCATTGATTCCCGTTTTAAGAAGTAAACACAACAAACTAAAGAGCAGGAAAAACGATATCCAAGCCAAACACTAAACCAAATATAAAGACGAAAAAAAATTCAAAAATAAATGCAAAGCGCACAGAAAAACGAAAAAAATATAGCAAAAAATAAAACAATTCAACACAAAAGACAAAAATGAGAAAGGCAAAAAGAACAACAAAGAAAACAAAAAACAAAACAAACAAGTAAAGCAGAAAAACTAGAATTTATGTTGTTGTGTTGCAGGAAAAAACAAACCATTTGTCAGCGCAAGGACCTTGCCTAGCTTCGACTGACAGTGCCGAGGAGGCGGGAAGGCGAGCAGACGTGGAGCAAGGCGTCAAGGTGTGAGAACACGTTGCACGTATGCATGCATTCATGGCATGTATGTCAGTGTGATGCTGTGTATGCTCAGCTTGGCCTAGGCATCAATAACGTGCACACACACACACACACGTACACACACACACACACACACACTCACACATGCAGAGAGAACGATGGGTCAGGCAAGTACAACAAAGAACCAAAAAATGTTCAAGACTATTGGATTGCGTTTTTATATATGGGATATGTTGGCCTTTCAAGAAGAACCCCAGCAGCAGCAGAAGCAGCAAAAACACCAACAACAACAACAACAATTACAATAAATATTTTAAAGAGGTGGCATCGAAGCGACACAAAACTATGCAAGATCCAAGTAAAAAGTTCGAGCAAAAGTGCGCGCCATCAAGTGATAAGACAATAAAGAAGCAGGGAAATAACTGAAAAACGCAGAGTGCACAACAGGCAAAAACAACAACACAACAACAGCAATAAGAAATGCCACAACAATTGCAACAACCATAAAAGCACAAAACAAAGCAAACCGAGTCGAATAACAACTTGACGAAAAATGACTACGAATCAACTTGGCAGACAAACACAACCAAGAAGAGCAGAAAACCCAAATACACAAAACCAACTTGAGGACGAACTGGTCCGACCATCCGAACATTTAATATACTGCACGCACTTGGCTCAACATTTTTCTTCGATTCTAAAATGCGTAATTTTGAAATCGATCTATGCAAATCTACAAACGATGCTTTTTACCATCACAAGACAGCACAATTTCCAATTGTCCTTTCCAGCAACACAGAGAGAAAGAGATTTAAAGAACATAGACCCAGAGCTTATTTGTAATGATTTGATTCGCCAATACAAAGGACCTCTTTAAATACAAGTTCAGTAAGGCGATCATTAATTTCGGATTCATCCACTCTGAAATTGGTTGCATCCGTTAAAAGAAGCCGGGAGCTCAATGATCGTTATGAATTATTGGGCTCAGAAGATCTCTTGAAAGATAATCTCAACTTGATCAGCATTGCCTGTCACAAACCTTATCAGATTGTGCAAATATTCGTTTAAGGCCAAGTTGATGTCATATAGGGTGTCACATTGGCATAGAGGAAAAACAACAGGGACACAAACGGAGCAAAAAGGAATACCTAAATGTCTTTGTTCTTAATGCAATTGTGCGCGAATTTCCAATCAGACCGGCATGCGATGTGCGTGTGCGCGCGTGTGTATATATGTGTGTGTTTGTATGTTTGTTGCAGCAAGGAAGAACACAGGCGAGACAGGCTGCAACTGTGAACACGAACGAGCAGCCGGCAATGACAATGGCAGCCTGAAGTAGCAGCGGCAGCCAAGCGCAGCCGACCGTTGAGCTTCGTATTGGCACGTTTGCACATTTTCATCAATTGTTTTTGTCTTTATTCTTGTTGCTGTTGTTACTGTTATTGTTATTGCTGGTTTTTTTCTATTTTTCTTTGTATTCTGAGACTGCTTGCTATTTTAACTTATTTTTTTGTTTTTAGCATTCAAAATTTAGGTCAATTTCGTTGACCCAAAAAAAAATCAAAAAAAAAATAAAATAAAAATAAAAAACAAGTCACGCTGTGCAATGCAGTGCAGTGCAGTGCAGCATACGAATATGGACAACGTATCTGGGAGTACTTTTCCTGTGCTTGCTTTGGATAAAAATATTAATGGCCACAAAGTGACATATGCCTAACAACAACAACAACAAGACAAACTAGAAATGCAGGGCTATAGTCGAGCGTAACCGACTTAGAAAACCCTGTACCCAATCCAAAACTGAATATATATATTTTTTTTTGTTGCTTTAACATTTTATATTCATTATGTAAGGATATCTCAAGAAAAAAAAAAATATATTCTCAGTAAAAGCCATTTTTCGGCCGATCGTTCCTATGACAGCTATATGTTAAAGTAAACCGATATTTATCACATTCGGGAATATGATTGGGTATTACTTAAAATCAATAAATCTAAAATTTGGTAACGATATCTTGCAAAAAAAAAAGGGTTTCGCTTACTAAATGTGGATTTTCGGCCGATCAATCCTATAGCAGCTTTTCGTCATAGGTCGAATATCGAGAAAAAAAAAATAAATAAACTTGTTATGCCTATGGATTAGGAGAGTCTAACCGTTACCGAGATAGGTTTGTTAATACAGACAGACGGACAGACAGACAGACATGGCTAGATCGACTCTCCTTTCGATGCTGATTAAGAATATATATACTTTGTGGGGTCTGCCACGCCTTCTTCTACCTGTTACATACATTTGCACAACTTTAATATACCCTTTACCATTTTTTGGTACAGGGTATAAAAATGCATAGCACTGCCGTAAGTGCAGTGCAAGCGTGATAGTTTATTGATGCGCGTGATTTTAACTGAAAATAATATTCATGTCAAATGCAACAACGAAAAGGCAGCCGACAACGGACAACCGACAGCCGACAGTTGATAGCAACTGCAGTGTACTGCGAAAAATGTGAAAGGCATTGCATACTTTTAGGCAGTGCATGAACTTTGTGCATAAGCGCAGCCAGATAAGTGCAGATCGCGCTGGCGCATGTAAAGAAAGCCGTGTGTGGTCTAGTGCGGAGGCAGTCACTTGCACTCGACATGCCAATTGGAATGTCGCAGTGCATTTGCGTGAGCCAGGACCATGAATACCAGGAGCAATCTATGACTGTTGTCATACTCTTCCACTTTTGCTTGCTTGTTACTGGCTTTGATTTGCTTTACTTTACTTTTTTGGTTTTTTTTTTTATTTTGTTTTTTTTTTTAATTGTATTTTTACTTTGCATGCCACATTGCAGTGGGCTAAGTAATTTATTTGCACTAAACATTTATGCTGCTTGACCTTTTTTTTACTCTTAGTTTAAAAAAAAAAAAAAAAAAACGAAACAACACAGAAAAACAACAATAGCAACACATTCAGCGGCAAGTCACAGCCATGGCTACGGCAATGCTATGAAAATGCTATGGCAGTGGCGTGGAAATGCTATGGCAGTTGTTTTTGTTGTTGGCGTTTGTGCCAACGTACGTACAAACGCACTCACATGCTGCTATGCATGCATGCCTTTTGTGCATGACTACATATATACATACATACATACATACATACATACATATATGCATATATTTTTTCTATATTGTATTTATTTACATACGCTGGCAACCCTGACCCGAATTTGGCTTGTTGCACAAAAACAACGGCTGCAGCTAGTGCGACAACAACAACAACAACAACAACAAAAACAACAACACAGACATCTAAATGGCAAACAAAAATTGTAAAGCGCGCAACATCAGGCAAAGGCATTTTACAGTCTATAATGTCCGCATTTTTCACCCAATTTTTTCGTTTGTTAGTTTTCCGTTTTTCCTTACATTTTTCGTTTCGTTTCGTTTCGTCTTGTTTTGTTCCGATTATAATTTTTTTTTTTTTTTCTTTTTTTTCATTTCCATTTCTTCTTTCAATTTTTCACGTGCTACTCTGAACATGGACGAGAGCGACGGCGGGGGCGAGGGCGACATGCTATATAGGAAATCGACTTGAAGCAAGCAAATAATTGAATTCAGTTGCCGTGTTTCCGGTTGTCGATTCGCATACTTAACCGATAGCGGATATGCCGGCATATAAACTCAAATGACTCTTGCTGCGACATGACTTGAAGTTGTCTTGGCCATGACGTGCAACTGCCATGGACTTCAGCGTTTCAGCATATCTGGTTTATGTAGCATTTCACGGTATCGTAACGAATCACTGCCATCAACTGGCATCGAATGGCGGCATGTCAGCTAATAAAACAAAAAATCAACTTGAAAATTGTTAACGGAAACGTTGTTTGGTTTACCGAATGTTAGTCAAGCCTGATTCCTTGCCAACGTCCATGCCGCCATATCAAACTGCTGCTCTTTCACTCACACACTCACTTACTCACTCGCTCTATCTTTTTGCCGGTGTACCGCTTAAATAAAACAAAGCATAACATATGTTTTACTTTGAATCGAACAATTTCCGGCCAATCGTTGCCGGATTCTTGCAAAGCCTGCTTACGGATAATCGACTCCACAATGGTTTCCATGCATTAGCGTAAGAGCAGATCGAAGCGATTATGCGTTCAGAGAGACAACCAGAGAACGAAATCTGTCATTCCTGTTTGCATAATAAGACAATTGCTGAAACCCATCCAAGCCAATCAACGCAACAGCCAGCCACAGTGATTAGACATTGACCGAAATTGCTCAGCTAATGCAAGACTGATGCTGCAGCACGGTCACACGATAGGCACAATTGCTGCCACAATATTGGCTATAATGCCATGGACACTTGAACACTTGCTTGAGAGAAAGCAAAGTACAAAGGTCAAGAAATAATAGTTAAAGATTTTTCACATGTTTGAATATCCGCTTGCGATCCACAGGACGTGCTAAGCATTTAAGCGTCGATCATCGAATTCGGCAGCACTTTAGGCAAACTGCGCATAAATTGCAGAAAATCATTGCAATGCATAAATGAAGCGGCTGGCCAAGAGCTAACAGGCAATTGGCAATTGGCAATTGCCAATAGCCAATAGCCAAACAGGCAACAGACTGAGTCAACAGCACAAGTCAGCACGTTGGCAAATGGCATCGGAATTTGCGAGTGCGCCGTGAATGGCCACAGCAAACTGCACAAAAGGAAGAGCATACAATGGAAATACTCGTACTTAGTCACATACGAGGGCACACAGACACACACACACACACACACACACACACACACATACAGACAGACAGACAGGCAGCGAGTTCGTTTTGGTAGTTGGACAGTGGCTGCAGTTGACCAGTTGGACGGTTGGACGGTTGGGTAGTTGGAGCTTACTATACGAAACAGCAAAAGTACATACATGGATAACATAAACGCGCACAAAACCAATTTCCTTTTTAAGGCAAATGAAATGAAAATTTGAAATGACCACAAAACCGGTTTCTCACTTACCATGCTGACGAGTGCCTGATGCTGCCTGATGATGATGATGATGATGATGATGGTGGCCACGACGACAACGTCGACGATGACGATGACGATGTCGACCAATGTCCATATCCAAGTTGTTGTTACTGTTAGTCTCTTTGTTGCAGCCAAAGTCTCTACGGTCTGCGATCATCCAAGCGCGACAAGAACAGAGCAAGTGCTCATGCCAAATCAACCCAGGCCTATCATCGGCAAAAAACAAAAAAAATAAAAAAATTAAATAAAAAAAATATAAAATAAAAGAAATTAGCAACTATTTCTTAGCTTAACCCTTAGGTAGTATGTATACAAGCAACAACAACAACTACACCAAGCAAGGCAACAACAACACGCATATTATGCAGGACATAACGATGCTGCCAAATCTGTTTGTCTGTCGCAGTGCTGGGCTATACATGGTCTATTACTCGCACAAGAATTGCAGTCAGCGAGACAATTCTTACTTGTCAGCAAATGGACAAAATTAGAGATGGAACAATATGCGAGAAACATAATTAACAGTACAAGTATAAGGGTATATATATATGTATGGCTTATTGATTTCACTGCTAGCCTCACTCACTTTTGACAGCAACCTTTAATGGATTTTTCTATCCATTTTCTGCACATAGCCTTGTATTGATATTCGTGTACCCTTTCATAAAATTATAACACTTTGATTGACTTAAATCGCATATTAGATAGCACACGTTACGATCTCTTATATGTTTTAATATACAGTTAAATCTCTCATAATCGAGCAACAACGGTCGTGAAGTTTTCTTCCGGTTATGGGAATGCATTTTGTATAGAAAAAACTTATGAAAAGCTTGCAAAATTGATTCGGTAACGAGATCAGTTATGGGATCTGTTTTGGAAGATTTCGCTGTATTTCGCATAAGTGCTTACTAAACGACTGTAACCTGTCAAGGAGGTTTCCCTGCACACAAAACGGTAAAAGTATCGCATATCCTTTCGTCACTAGCTCGTCGACAGTTCGCCGCCGCGAAAGCAGCAGCGTGTCAGTGTAGCGTTGTGCGCCAGGGAGAGAAAAGGTGCCGCAGCATGTGGGCTGGGCAGGGGCGAGTGCAGGCGTGTAGCTTAGATGGGGTGTGTGTGTGTGTGCGAGTCTGGCAGTGTGCAAGTGTTTTTGTATACTCAACGAGTTACTCGTTGAGGTTTTGCGGTGGATTTATTTTATTGCAAGCATAACACTTCACTGTATGTGTGTGTGTGTGTGTGTGTGTGTGTGTGAGTATGCGTGTGTTTGGTGTGCAAGTGTGTGTTGTTGTGAGTATTTGTCCCGTATCTCGATGTGGCTGCGGCTGTGGCTATGGATGTGAATATGAATGTGGCTGTGCGCTGAATTTGTTTCTGTAGCTCTGCTAAAGTCTGCATGCATGTGAGAGGACTGTCTTTGTTTGAATTATTTTGTTGTTGTTGTTGTTGTTGTTGCTGCTGTTGCTACTGTTACGGTAACTGCTGTTGTTCTTATTGTTGTTGTTGTTGTTGTTGTAATCGCTTGTGCGGTCCCTTTGTGTGCATATCTTTAATCCTTCTGGTTTATACGTATGCGCATTTTATTTGATTTGATTTCGTTTTATGGCAGTCTTGGCTTTTTTTTTCACATATTTTCTTCTTTTCTTTTTTTTTTTTCTCAACACAGACAACGTGTTGTATGTAGAGCTTAGATACCGTGATAAGGCGGTAGCTCTTGTCGCTTCGTCCTTGCTGTACAACGACTGTAGACGACATCAAACCGAAATTGTTGAAATTAATTGAATTTGATTTTACTACATGCTTTCGCTTCATCTCGCTCACTCCAACCAAGCCGAATGTTCGTTGCACTTTCGTTTTCCGTCTCTTTATTTTATTTGCAACAATCATATTCGCTTTACTTCTTTTGGTTTCTTTTTTTTTTTTTTTTTTTATTTCATGTAAACTTTTCATTTCACTCGTTGCGGTTGCGGTTTCCATCGCATTACATATGTCAGCAGCTCTAACCCATGCCTCAATTCATATGAGCCGGCTTAGCATTTGGTCACTTGCCAGCAGCAAACAGCAGCAGCACTTCGACTTAGCTCAAGTGAAAAGTGGCTTCTCCAAACATTTTGTATTAAAATTATAACAAACTTCCTGCTTTCTTTTTAATCAGCATTTAGTCATATCTGAGCAACTCAAATTTTAGCATTAGATGAACTTCTTCTCAGGTCTGTTTACAGCTACTTGCCTTGACGTTTTGTTAATAGTTTGTATCTATTTGCTCATCCTTTTAAACAGAAATCTTTCTTATATAAACACATACATTGTGTGTCCTGTATGTCATACATATTTATTACTTCAGCCAGCAGCTAAGCGACTATCTATGCATAATCATGTCTCCTTATGCATAACTGCATATGTCTGAGTAGTTGTGACCCGTTTCGTCTTATGCCTTTGGCAAGTTTATGTGACCAAAGTGTGTATCTTGTCTTCATTAAGTTTTTATTTTTACACTGTCCATATGGCCAAGTTAAATCTTATGAAATACTTGGCCAAATCCGATACGTTGCCAGTTGCCTGCCGCAGCAACGGTCAATAAGTTCGTTTGTCAAGCAGACAATCTGTCAGACAGTCGTGTCAGTCAGTGGACCCATCATTTATCAAAGCGGCGAAACAATTCGCAGACTGACACAAGCTGCCAACATGAACAATGACCGAGCAATCCCCGCGGACTGACCCGCCAACATTCGCTCGCACACAAGTCCTCTCTATCTCCCTCTCCCTCTCCCTCTCTCTGCTCACACACACACACACACATTCTCTTGCCCCATAATACAACTTTCAACCAAACTGTTTTCTCGGCTGTCCGTTTCGTTTGCTTTCTTGCCTACAAGACAACATTTGCCATGTTATACTTAAATCCCTATGAAAAATTAACGTATTTTATATATACAATATATATATGTATATATATATATATTCATATACATATGTATACACGTATGTATCGGTCTGCTGTTGTTTTTTGCATATAAATTAAATGTTTTTTTTTTTTGTTTCAAATTTTTACATCTTCAATTTTGCTACACATAAAACCAATTTTAGCAGCAACATACGCAAGTGTGTAGAGGACATGCATAGAAGCGGCAGCGATAACGGTAACGGTAACGGTAATGGCTTAACCAAATCCTTTGTTAACGCTTGCACAATTCGACATCAACAACAAGGAGAACACAAAACACATTGGCTGGGGCCATGTCTGTGAGTGCGACAAGAGCGGCAGAGGCAGGACAGCAACCGGACGGACACGCTGCGCTACGAAAAATTCAAAAATAACGTAGATTTCTTCCGATTCGTTCGATAGGCATGCTGATAAAGTTCTTCTTGTATTTTTTGTTGTTGTTGTTGTTGTTTTGGTTGTTGTTGCTGCTGCTGCGGCGACCGGTGATGTTGATGATGGCGACATTGTCCATGCAACTGCGGCCGAGCGTGACCAATGCCGCCGCCAGCGCTGCCAGCCAAGACGCCACTCGAACACGGAATGTCTGATTGCATTTGTTGCAAGAATTTCAGCGCACGACTCTTTAGTTTTTCTGCTGGATGCGTGCAGTTGGGTATAAGCTTCAATTTATGCATCTGTTGTTGTTGTTGCTGTTGCTGTTGCTGTTGCTGCTGTTGATGGTGATGCTGATAATGGAAATTCTGCTGCTGTTGCCGTTGCTGATTATTGTGCTGGTGCTGGTGTTGCTGCTGATGCTTAAACATTTCAATGCCATTCATTGTGGTCTTCATTGACAATTGCGACTTCTCCTTTGTCATTCTGCCAATGGCCAACCGTGACAGCATTTGCTGTTGCCTCACCGTTGTTGTTGCTGCTCTTGTTGCCTTTTTCGGGTTTGTTATGGTCGCCGTCATGGCCAGGTCCTTGGCCTTTGCTGCCGTTTGTTTTAAGCTGTTGCTGGACGCGTTTTTCACAAAGACTGACTGTGACTGTGGCTGTGCCTTTGCCTTTGGCTTTGGCTTTGGCTTTCGTAGTTGTTGTTGTTGTTGTTGCTGCTGCTTGGCTTGCTGTTGATCTACCAAATGCTGTTGCGGTTGTTTCTTCGATTGCTGCTGCGGCTGCGTCTGCTGCTGCTGCTGTCGACATCTATCAGTTGCATATTTTGCCTGCGTTATTTGCCCATGGGTTAACTTGCGCGGCAATCGCTTCTCTGGCGGTTTCTTAACAGCAGCCAGCGGCACTTCCAACCCTGCATTACACTGTGCGTCGGTTCGCTTCTGCAGCCAGGTTAGCACTTTCGTTGCAGAAGTTTCCATGGCGCGCGAACTGCCACTTTCGCGAAGCTTCGGCAGACCCTTAGTCAGTCGGCTGGCATCCCGCAGGAGATCCACCGCCGGCGTCTCGCTTGGCTGCACTTCCAGCTGGCGCAGCTCCTTGCCAGTCTGCGGCGTTAGCTTTTGTGGCCATGTCGGCGTGGGTTGGCGCTGCGTTGCGCATATGACCGCTTTGCCTTTGGGATAACCACTTGCAGAGCGATGCGCCTGGGCAACGTCAGCAATGTTGCAATTGCTGTCAAATGCTGACGCTGGCAAACTGCTGAATGCATTTGTTTTGGTTGTCTCTGCTGCCGCCGCTGTTGTTGTTGTTGTTGTAGTTACTGCAATTGTGCCACTGTTCGTTGGCGTTGATGACGATGACGCTGGCGCTGACGGTGTAGCGAATAAATCACTCGGCCCAATGCCATTGTTCGTCATGTAATAATCATTTAATTTCGACTCTGAGCGCCGCTTGGTGGCAGCCGTGATGGGCACGGTGATAGTGTCGGGACTGTTGTTAGTGCCAGCGCGACTGCGAGACCAGTGATCCGTTGGCAGTCGGCCACCGGCAGTAACAGCAACGCCAACACTGCCGCTGCCATTGCCCACAACAGCAGTGTTCGCGGAGCATCTTGCCGTTGCCTCCAGTCTGCTCTGCTCTGTTGCAACTGGCATCTCACACTGCAGTTGTTCTGCCGCTTCCGAGTGTTTCGCCATCGTGGCTGCTGCAACCTCAACCCCAGCCCCACTCACTTGCAAGGCAGAACGCGATGGCTTGCGCGTGAGTAGCGTATTGGTCTTGTCAACGCTGTCAAGGGGGCAGACACTGGGCCACTGGTGCGCGGACGTGCGCTGCAAACGTGTCCAGCATATTGGCAACGGCTTGGGAGGCCACGTGGTGTTGCGTCCAATGCAGCCGCGACACTCGAACTGTTCCAGAGTCGATTTCGGCCAATGGTTATTATGTGCTCTGAATTGCTCATCCAGCTCGCCTCCCTGCGCTGCAGTGTTCGCCTTTGTCGCGCCGAGCGTTTCAGTTGGTGACTCCCGCACCACCAGCTGTGGCGGCAGGCGGCGCTTTAGCAACGAGGGCGGCATGTCCAGGCTGTCACTGCCGCAACTGGCGGAACTGCTGAAGCCATCGCTGCCACTGCTGCTGTGCTTGCGACGCGACAACGACTTGGGCCGCGCGGTCTTCAAGGCCGCGATCTTCACACTCGATGGCCGCTTACGCTTATGGAAGACCTGCGCGCTGACCGGCCCGTCCGCGAACTGAATGCTCTCGAACTGCTTGATGCGATCGCCCAGCGAACGCAGTCGGCGGTTCTCGTCTCTGACCTCCGTTTGCACGCGTGCCTTTTCACTGCGCAGAACATACTCATGTGGCAGCTGGGCGAAGTATCTGCCATCGAGATCATCGCAGCGGAAGCGCAGCGTATTCGGCGGCTCCGGTTTGTCGTCGGCCGACTTAACGGCCAAACGCTTCTTCATAACCGCATCCACAATCATCAGTTCGTCGCCGACAGCAGAGCTGCTGCCTGCCACGCCAGCATCGCCGCTAAATGCTCCAAACTTCGTGGACTTATCAAAGCATGGCTGACTGCGTGGCTGTGGCTGTGGCGGTGCCAGTGCCGGTTCCGGCGGCTCAATGAAGAAACTCATGCGCTTTGGCCGCTGCGTGGGCATGCTCAGCGAGCGACTGTAGTGGCAATCGCGCAAGGTATAACTGAGTGGCAGTGTGCCGGCAGTTGGCCTTGGCGCAGGCGTCTGCGCAACGCTGCTGGCACAACTTGAGCTATCCGAGTTCATGGCATCACGGCCGCCGTAGATTTCGTATTTGGCCGCATTGTGACGTATAACATTGATCGAGGCCGAGCGCCGGCGATTCGCCTCCATGACGGACTTGATCAAAGGACTTGTCTGTGCGCAGGCTCCACGCTGGGATTGTGACAGTGCCTGCGTCAGCGGCTGCGCCAGTACCTTTGTATGCAGGAATGGCGCCAGCCGACGTTCGTTCCGTTCGCTCTCCATGAGCTTGAGCGTGCGCACGGGCGCTCTGTTCTCCATAGTGGCCGGTCGCCGCTCTACACTGACGCAATGGGCAAACGTTTTAGACACGCCTTTTCGCAATCTCAACGCTGACTTACCCAATTGAAATGGCATTACTGTTGCGCTTTTCTCATAGTAATTCTTAACGGAATTCTCATACAGATCGTTTGTGTTCTTGAAAAACCATGGCTGCATGCGAAATAGCAAAAATTAAGTTAGGCAGAGAGAGAAAGAGTGAGAGAGAGAAAGGAGAGTGTGAGGCTATTTGTACGTTATGTATTGCCTCACTGTACTGTTGTCATTAATTGGCAACGCTACCTGAATGCGTCCATTGTTGCGTAGAAATTTGTTTATCTGTTCCGGCTTCATTCGTCTTAATTTTTGTTTTGTATTGTTATGATATGCTGATGCTGCTGTTTGCTGTTGCTTTTGTTGTTGTTGTTGTTGTTATTGTTGTTGCTTTTACTCAAGTTGCTTGCTTTGCACTCAGTATATTATCATTTAACATTAAAAACAATTGGCCAAGAATTTGATTTCAAAAAATGCGTTTTTTTTTTCGTTTGTCTTTATTTTCGGAATTTTTAAATTATGTCAATTTGTCGACGGGCTTATTACTTTGCTTGACGCTTATTTTTGATTTAAAAGATTTTTCTATGGGATTTTTTTTTGTTAATTTTTCGCTTTTCACATATAAAAAGCTTACAAAAAGCGCCAAAACGTTAACAAAAGAGAAAAGGAGCAACGAAAATTTTGCAAAACTGTTGTACATAACAAAAAAAAATTCTATTTTGTTATATTATTGTTTTTTTTTTTTTTTGATTTATTTTAAATTCAACAAATATCTTTGCAGTAAACAAAAAAAAAAATTTTTCTCTTTGTTGCTGTTGACAATTTGTCGTATTTGTGAATTGTCTATGCTAGAACATTTCTTATGCTTTGCATTGCTTTTCTTTTTGCTTGATTTTTTTTTTTGTCTTGTGGTTGGCCTTTTTTACGCGCAAACTTGGAAAACGATTGTTCTCATTTTCCGTATATCATTTTTTTTCTTCTATGAAACCGTTTGGTGGGCGACGCAGGCAGCAGCTACAATAGCAAATGACAACACGTGCAGCGACGCACAGCAGCGAAGCACCGCGAAGAAGCAGACAACAAAAGGCGACGCGGACAGCGAAGACGCTTGCCAGGCTACGTGCAGACAATTAATCAAACGCAAAAACAGCAAACTTAACGAACTGAGCAGCAGCGCAGTGACACGAACATTGCCGAACATTTAGCCGAACGTCGCTTTGGCTTAAAACACATTTATAGACCGATTGCCCCAAATGCCGTCGGCTGCTGTGCAATCTTATATTGCGCCTAAATCTAAGAGTAAGCGGCAACAACAACAAAAAATAGTAAGTTCAGTGAAACAATAAAAACAAATTAAACAAATATTTTAACGATCCATTTTAACAGTTGTTGTCGGCAGAAATCTCTTCTTTTTTTTTTTTGCATGCTTGAACGCCATTTTTAAGTATCAATTTGCCCAGTGGTCAAGCGGCGAATGATTGTGCAATAATGAGGCAGCGTTTATGGTATATGCATGACTTGCACGCACAGCTGAAAAATGTAAAATCTCATCATGCAGACAACGACCATCAGCTTCAGCCAATTTGTCAAAAGTATAACTAAACACATATGTATGTACGTTGTCTTTACTTCAAGCGTAAATGAATGGAGAGGGTTTTGAGTATAAAGAGGCTGCGAGTTTTTTTAAGCAGCAATATGAATGCAACTACATATATACTCGCTTCAATTGCACAGCCAAATTGATTCAGTTTATTTCAGAACTCAAAAGAGTTAACATAACTACATAATTTCATGAATCATACTGTAATCCGAAGAGAGTTCAATATTAAAAATGTATATTATGTTCCTTATAATCCGGCTTGCCCCCGATTTTAATAGATCCGGAGTAACTATATATTAATGTATTCTTAAATAAATGTACATATATGCGGGTATATGACAACGCATTCACATACTCAACTGCCTTGCAAACTTCTACACCTTAGCCATGAACTTCTTTTACACTGCACACAAGGTGTGATGATGCTGCTACTTCGTATTCCGAGTAATCAAGCTTGCCTTGAGGCAGGCAAAAACGAAAAAATCCCTGAGACTTATCATGCACGCGTGCATGTACGAAATGCCAAAATCTGACTTGGCTGCATATTACAATTGCAAATTGCATTTCCGGTTTCACAAACTGAATGTTGCATACTTTTAAGCATTTCCATTGCTAGCGTCTCGCTGCGCTTTCACCTTTGGCAGTGCTGCGCTGTTACGGTCGCTGGCGTCGCTGCTTATTTCGACCTAAGCACGCGTCCGGATAGTACTTACATGCACATATGTTTGTGTATACATAGAAAAAGTTTTACAACTAAATTGAGCTTTGTAGCTGCAGTCGAAGCCGCAGTCGAAATGATGTGTGTCTGTAAAAGTACAGCCACAACACCCTCCCACAGTCAACGGCAGCAGCAAACAGGCGCTGAGGAGCGTAAATACATATTTTATTTGCATGTTTACTATGCCAAAACAGTGTTTCGCACGCGCTGATACCGTTTCTGACCCGCAAACTTACCTCACCTCAGCGCCTCTCCGTAGCCGCCCTTTGGCAAGTTTTAAACCAAAACGAAGCTTTCTGCTTGAATACATGATGCCAAAAGCCTTCGCTTGTAGACTGAATTTCAAGCAATGCCAAAAGTTTGAAGTTAAGGCAATGTACATATTGGATTATTTAGACTGCCACAAAAAATGCAAAAAAAAGCATATAAAGTAACCTCTCTACAACGAATTTACTCATCGGATTCCCGAGAACACACAAAACTCCAGCCAAAGTTCTTAATATAGTCAAATCGCAATAATTCTTACCCAGATAAATCGAAAACTCCAATAATTCGCAACAAACTGCTGATCCTTTGACAAAACTTCGTTAATTCGAAAAATTTCAATACATTTTAGTCCTCTTGCTAATACGTAATTTATTTGCAATACAATTAATATAAAACCTCTTATAAACCGCAGTGTGTAAAACAGCAGGTCAATTAGCTGCGTAAATGTCACACAATATTGTGTTTAACACAATTAAAGTCATTACTTTTATTATAAATTTATTTGTTTATAAGAATAAACACTTGTAACTTTAAACTCGTTTTGGGACATTTGTGCAGCCATGTTGTTTGCTTCTTTTTCGAAATGTTGCTTAGTGCAGCAAAGAAACTAAAACACTAACAATAACTGATTAACATACACAACAATTTTTAAAGCACCACAAAAAACACTGTTTAAAATTTCTCGGACTGTTATTTTAATTTAAACAATAGAAACTTTGAATTTTAATGAGCAGTCGCAGTCACACTCTTTACAACACTAAACAGCGTTGCCTATGCAGACCGCTAAGGTCGCTAACAGCTGAAGCTCGGGGTTGTCACCACTTTCATATGTGTCTCAAGACTTGATTGTGGCAATAAATATCATTATATGTATATGTTAAGTTACATAAAAATTACAATCCAACGAAAACTAATTGTACGTTGTTCATCACTGTTTCACTGATACAGAGTTTTCAGTGCACGAAACCGGTCATTCTCACTCACGCATAGTTCTTCTCTCTTCTGACTTGTAAGACATTCGCTCAGTTCTTCTACCTCAGCCGCCCGTCGTAGCCACAAGCTCACCACCCGTTGGTATGTTAGTACGGATGTGCAGGGAGCGAAGACGTGTAATATATGGTTGATTAAAGAAAAATTGACACACAAAACAGCAGCGAGATTTGGTCGAGTAAATATCATGTCCTCACCCGAAGTTGACGATGAGTTGCAGACGGTTAACGATAAAAAGCCCGAGGCGAATGCAGTTTCTGAAATTGCGGCTTCCAGCGTAAGTATTTTTGCTAATACGTTGACGAGGTGGAGCAGTCGACACGTCAACTATATTTTGTTGATTGTTTGTTTACACCTTATGCATATATAAATACATACATGCGCACATTGCTAGAAACGTATAAACGCTCACATTCATACATAGATACGATCGGGCCTTGCTGAGTTGGAACTAAAGACATCACAGGTGCTGCAGCGTTTAGAAAATGTTAAGTCCGTGCCAGGTTCGCCAGCAAAAATTACTGCACCGACAGCAACGGTGGACATTAGCAATGAAACAACAAGCAGCAGCAGCAACAATGAACACCAACAGCAGCAACATGAGAACACCGGTGGTCAGTCAGCAGCGGCTACTGACAGCGCTGCTACCAATATTAGCAGCAGTAGCACGTCGCAACATAGTTTGGCCCAGCTTCAAGCCGAACATAGATTGCCAGCCGACATATTGAAGCTATTGGAGCAACTTGTGGCACATTCCGAAAATGATGACGATCCCGAATTCCCGCTGCCTGCACTCGATGATGTTTCGCATTTGGCGCTTATTTCGCACAGCATAATTGCATACCTTTCACATCTTGATCATCAGCAGCTCTTGCGTGTGACTAATAACATTTCAGGTGACACGACGCGTTGGTTAAGTATGCTGTTTCGCTTCAGCAATGCGGCGAGCAGTTTCCACGCGGACAATGCGGATGCGATATTGCGTACCGTACGTCTAGCTATCGCAACCCGTTGTCCAGGTTACCTTGAAGGTGGCATACCGGCATTGGCGCATCCATGTTTCTATACATCGGAGAATCTAACGCCATTACGTTTACAGTACGCCTGCCGGCAACTGGGAATATCGCTGGACGCCATCAAGGTAATTCCCAGCAAGGGCAGTCAGGGCGCCATGGATTTAACGGTATTGCAGAAACAAGTTCTGAACGATGTGACCGCAAATCGTACGCCGCTGCTTATCTTCGCCGATGTTGGCGCATCGTTGTGCGGCTACGTAGACATCTTGTCGCGCCTCCGTGATTTCTGTAAAACGCATAATATCTGGTTGCATGCTAGCGGCCATGGACTGGCGTCGCTCGCGTGCGCGCAGAGTCCGGGATCTGTTAGCCAGCTAGTGCATTCAATGTCACTAAATCTGGGTAGCTGGCTGGGTGTGCCCAGTTTGCCAATTGTGGTGCGTATTTGTTGCTAGTACAATGACCCAATGGTCGACGACTAACCAAGTGTGTTTTTCTCATGAGCAGCTCTTACATCGTCCGCTACAGAACGCGGCTTTGAGCGCCTTCGAAATGGATCCGATACTGTCACGGCGCCTTAAGTCGCTGTCACTGTGGACAACGCTGCAGGCACTAGGGCGCAAGGCCGTCGCCGAGCGTCTGTATATTGCATTCCAAACGTGTGATATTGTTTTCGGCATCACTGCCAAATGCAAGGGCCTACGTGTGCTGGTGAGTTTGCTGCGCTGTAAGTGTGTCTGTGTGTTAACCTTATGCCGTTAAATGTACTACAAATAGAGTCCTGCACCGGCCGCAATATTCAGCGTACCGCTGGCCGATGCCATTAATCCCAAAACCACATTCGATGCGGATGTGCTTTTTGATGCTGCAACGCCGGTAGTCGCCTTCCAATTTGACGGTTCGTGTGAGCCAATAGTTGATACCGCTGGCGAAACGCTTAAGCCGTTGGACAAACTACACAGTTCGACATATTTTGATCGCCTGAATTCTTGGCTGGGCCAGATACTGCAACGCGACTGCCCGAATGTAAGTCACGTGCCAGACAAGATGCTGCGGCTTAGGCACTAACAATGTAAGTTGAAATGTTTCCTTTTCCTGTAGCTCAACTTTGAGGTCATCGAGCATTCGACACGTGGCAGCTGCATACGCTATTGCCCGTTGGAACTGGGTCTTGGCGAGCAGCCACCTACATCGGAGCATTTGGAGTGCTTCGCACAAAGCTTAGAAGCACACGTGGACATTTTGCGTGCCACGATCAAGCATAAAGCCAAATTCATGCAACTGGTCGAAAAGAATGATCTGTTGCGTCTTGTCCATCTGCCAGAATGGGCGGGCATGGGCGGTGTACGCTTCGTGCCCGAAGGCTGGGAATCACTGCTTACTGATCTGGCCAAGACGGAGCTAAACAAATTGAATATAGACTTAGTCGAAGCACTCAAGTCGACGGACAATGCATTCTCCCTAGGTGAAAGCACAGACGGCTTGATATGCGTGCGCTTTGGCATGGTTACGCACGAGACAGAGGTTGAAGAACTACTCGATCTGGTTGTTACCGTTGGCAAAAGCGTGCAGGAGAATTCTCGTGTGCTGGATACTATGTCGGAGATTGTTAAAAAGGTTAGTATATTGTCAAACTATAAACATTTGTTATTTGTCTTGAGACATTCTGATGTGTCACAGGGTATTGAGGCTGCAACAGCTGACTTGCAACGTGAAACGGAGGAAAAGCTCTGGCAGGAGGGCATATTGCGTCACGTGCCCGTTGTGGGTCGTGTCGTCAACTGGTGGTCGCCTGCGCCCAAGGAGGCAGGCATTAAGGGACGCAGCTTGAATCTAACTCAGGGTGTTGTGGAAAGTACCGAGAATATCTACAAGTATGTAAAGCTGGTCACTCCATTAGCTAACAACTTAACTTATGTATGTACAAGCAGGTACCATATGCAAATGACTGGCGCCGCTGCACATCAACTGCCTGCAAATCGTTCGCCGCCAACACCCATGGTGCAAACGCCTGTTATATCGACGGCCAATAATACGCCGCCTGTTTTTCCTACAGTCGACTCGTTGAGCACCATAGCGGCAACGAACGCAACAACAACTTCAACAGCTACAGCAGCAGGTGCTGTGCCAGTAACAACAACAACGGCAACAGTTGCTGCAACAACAACGGTTGGCCAAGCACCGCCGCCAGCAGCTGAAAAACAGCAAAAAAAACAACTCGAAGATGATGTAAACCATGTGCGCACGGTCAGTCAAAGCAGCACAACTTCTTCATCTGTGCCTGAGTTGGTCGCTGTTAATAATGCAATTATCAGTAATTGAATATTGCACGCAGCCAGTGCCAACAATGCGGTTTACTGTACATATAATAGTAATTGGAACAACAACAGTAACCACATGTGGAACGCTGCTACGTTTGCAAGAAATTAAAACAAACAAAAAAAGAAAAAAATAATAACAAGCATTAGACATGCCGATAAACGTCAATTCTTAAACCAACAAGTATCGAGAGCAAGAAAAGAAAACCAAACTAAGCAAACATTGTGACATGCAGCAGTAATCATAAACAACACCAACAACAAGAAGAAAGAAACAAATTAAAAACACTTGTTAAAATGTCTACGCGTGTGCTGTCTCTTCACCTTATCTAACACTAGCACCAAACCAGTCGTCTCCCTCTTGCTCACGCAACACGCTCAATAGTAATTTTCTGCTTCGCACGGCTCTGCCCCAAAAGACAAGTTAAACAA
Source organism: Stegana nigrithorax (assembly GCA_037044495.1). Lineage (NCBI taxonomy): Eukaryota > Metazoa > Arthropoda > Insecta > Diptera > Drosophilidae > Stegana > Stegana nigrithorax. The sequence continues at coordinate 29,790 of JBAMBQ010004049.1, forward strand.
AAGAACACTTAATGAGAAAATAAAACGACAAAACAGAGAAGTATTTGCTGAACTAACAAAAATTAAAGATAAACAAAAAAGTACTAATAGCAAACAATGAAAAAGTTAATATTAAATGAATAAGCAAAGCCACATAGTGCAATTTTCTGGCTTCCTCTTCCAAGCTGCAATTTTGTAATTAATTTTTCTTTGCACCTAAATCAAAACAAAAACAAAAAACCAAATCACAAGCACGCATTTCTTTTTTTTTTTATTATTATTTTTTTTTCTTCTTAATAGACAGAATGTCTATTTTATGTAAAATGTACGTGTCTAAATTTCTTAAGATGGATCGCTTCTCATGTATTTTTGTTTTTCTTTTTGTTTATATATTTAATTTTATATATGTATGTATTATATATCATTATTGCAACAATGCTTCTGCAAGACAAATATACAGAACTTTATATACTTAAATAAATGAAACGAACATTTTAAGTAAAACAATAATGTTAAAATGGGAATGATTTTGTTGTATAAAGCAATCTAAGTAAATTATGTATTTATAACGAAAGGTCTATATATGTACATACATATATATATGCTTTGAAAAACTATGATAATTATTTAAATAAAGGAATATGCAAAATTTGCAAAATCAAATAGGGCGATCAATGATTTTTGGATAGACATTTGCACTTTGATATTGTAGATACAGTACTTTGCACTTCGAACGAACGAACTTCAAGGGACCGGGCGAAATAGCTCCTAATAACCGAATTTCGTTATAAACGAAGACTCGAACAAAACAATTTATGTATATGCACATGCATGTATCAACTCCCTTGTTTATTTATTTAAAAAATGATATTTCAACATTAAAAAATTAGTTATTAAAAAAATCAGTTATTTTAGATTACTTAGTACCAATATTAGTTTAATTTACATACACTTCCATTTGAGCCAAGTGGTCAAGAAATAATTGACTTGCTGAGGTCCATTGTCTAACTTTGTAAGTTTCAGCTGCAGTATGCTCAAGGTCATCAAACAACCATTAAATTTAGGGAAATTCAAAAATATAATTTTTTTTTATAGCACCACTTTTGGAATCATAGCCGAAAAATAAACAAGATTTTCACGAAAAATGGTTTGTCATAACCAAAAGTTCGCTTTAAACGAATTCATTATAGGCGGAAAAATTTGCATGGTTTATTAGAAATAAAGCTCGTATTTTGGAAAATGGATCGTTATAAGTGAAAATTACTATATTATGTACGCAAAGTAAAGCTTCTACCATGGAGCCAAACTCTTTTGATCAGCTTGACTGAAAACATAAGTAATCAAAGACAAAATCAAAACAAGCTAAAGAAAAACTATAATTGGAAAATCGGAATAACGGCTGACTAAACAATTGGCACATTAGACATAGCATAACTATCCGATGTGCAACTGAAGAAGATGCTTACGCAACCAGATAATTGAGAGTGCAGTGCGCAAAACAACCAACAAAATTGTTTTATCAGATTCTAATTAGGAGATTTAAAGGAATTACTAATTGGACAAAGAAAAGGCACATGTTTTCTCATGCTTTTAACGGCTTTGATAGACGAAGATCGTTACACAAGCTGTACAGAAAAAAAAACGGAAGCGGCGAAATAATAAAAAAAGTTTATTGCTTAATTTGTTCGTCTTTAGCTTTAATTACAGCAAAATCTCCTGAAACGTACCTAACCCATAACCATAAAAACTTTGCAAACAGATCTCACATGGCGTATACCTAATGCTTGCCTATGTTACTGACCGACCAGCGGTTATCAGCACGACCTGCTATGTTAAATCCGAGCACAGAGACTGTTAACTAGGTACAGTGTGCCAGCACAGAGACTGTTAATTAGTTATTCACACATATGCATATGTAACTTGTCTTCTGGGTGCATAATCTATGAAATTTAACATCTCTATAATACTATGAAGTGTCCCAACATTCCTCGCATCGCTTGCAAAATACAAATGCAAAACAATATTTTATTTTTAATTTTTATAGTAATTATTTATTAATCATTATACTGTATTTGTTGTTTCTGTTTTTGAATAATTATAATTTAAGTTTTCTTGCCTGTTGTTCTTTTTAATCTTTTCATTTTCGCATGTTTTAGTTATGACTTTTTTTTTTAATATTTTATTTTTATTACTATTTTTTGTTGTATATTTTTTTTACAGATTTTTCGCGCATTCCGTATTGTGGTCGCTTAAACCGCTTCATGCTTAATAATTAAATCCTATGCAACTCGTTCGTTCACATTTCTGTCTTTTTCGCTTTTTAATTTTAATTTTAATTTTAAAATACGCTGCTCACTTGCTTAATTTAAAAACCAAAAACAAATTTCGCATCGCAAAACAAGAAAAAAAAATTATTAAGAGAAATGGTTTCAGATTTTATTTTAAGCTTTACTTTTGCAGATTAGATTTGCAAAATAATTGCATATTATATGTATGTATATATTTATATATATATATATATATGTTTATATATGTATATATATATATACATATATGTTTGTAAAAGGAACAAAGAAATTATTAACATAATGGAATTAATAAATTTATTTAGCTATAGTTGTCTTTTTGCTTATTTTAATATAATTGTGACTTTTTTTTTTAATTTTAATAACTTTCATTTAACTTTGTGTTTTTATATTATTCACTTTTACATTGTTTTTTTTCGCACTATTTTCGTTTAACGCTATATTTTTATTTTTTTAGTTGTTCTTTTTTTTTTTTTGTCTTTTTTTTTTTTTTAATAACTACAACGCGTACGATGACAACATTTAACACAGAAATATATTTACTTACATATACATATTTATATGAGTTTATGTGTATGTTTACTTGATTTGATTTATTTTTTTAATATATACGGAATTGTCTTGATTTTGAATGCTTGACTTTTGAGTCGCACATGTGTCGGGGTTTCACTTATTTTCGCCATTATATGCAGAAAATTAATTACTTATTTAATGCAGTATATATATATATATATATATAGAATAATTGTTTTAACTGCTTGACGCACTAGCGCCAGAAATTGGCTTACCTTAATTATTTACGCATACTATCCTTTTTTTTTTTTTATATGCTTACATTTTGTTTATGTTTCGGTTTTTTGAATGTATTTATACAAATTTAGACTTTTGTACACTTTTCTTAATTTAAGTTTGCTAATTTTCCTTAATTTCTGTTTTGGTATATTTCTTTTCGTTTACACAAACCAATAATATGTATTATAGTAAAATTGTCAATAGTTCTAAATAAATGCAATTCAATTGAATGCTGTCAGCTGCGTCAGTTCAGTTCGGTTAAGTTCAGTTGCGTTCAGTTCAGTTGAGTTCCTTTACATGTGAGCGCAAGCGCAGTCAACTGCCCAGGCAGCTGTCCATCTACCCACCGGGTAGTGGGCCATCCGCGTTAACACAAGTGTCCAGTCCAAAGCGGCTTTCGACTTTCTTTAGTAGAGGTTTCTTTGCATCTTAGTTGCTATTTCTTTGCTTAGGAGAATGTTTAGGCAGTGTTTTGACTAGTTTCGTGCTTTATCGTACATTACGTTTTGTTTATTCTTCTCTTTTAATTGTTTATAACTAATTTTTGTTTTTTATTTTTTCTTTTCTCTTCTATTTTTGTTTTTCGTGCAACAGTTTTTTTTTTTTATTTTTTTTTGTTTTTCTTAACAGTTTCTCATAATGCTGCGTCTCAACTAAGTAACCTTGCCTTGAGAGCGCATTTGCGGCAGTTCTTAAATAAATTCGAACTGGTACATTTAGATTTAAAATTGGAAATTGGCAATTGGCAATGGCTTAGGAATGCAAAGAGTAAAAACTGTTTTTCTTTACCTTTTTTGTGGCATTATCGATTAACGTTTGAGCTGAGATTTATCGCACAACCGCGTGCACATAAAATGAACTATAAAATCATTTTTGAGCATTGAAATATTTAAATTATTCAAATTATGAAGTCTTTATATAAATATGCAATAATGTATTTGATTATGCTTTTTAATGATGAAATTTTTTTTTTGTTCCATTTTTTTGTTTGTATTTAATTCTTTGCTTTTTTTGTCATTCGATTGTGGATTATTTCTTTTAAAAAAAATATATATATTATATATATTTCATAAAAAAAGCCTAACTAAAAAAAAGGAAAAAAAAATTTTAAAAATTTATCAAAAACCATAAACATTTGAGGACATAAAAGTTATTCCATATTTAAAACGGCAATGATTAAAAACGATTTTTCTTTTAAGCATATCGTTAGCTGAATTGAAGACAGCAATATTAATGGTTTGTCCAATTAATATTGATAAAATTGACAGTTTTGAATCCTATTTAATAAACCAACAAAAACATGAAGAAAACTTGTGCGCTCTTGTTTAAATGATGCACTCAGTTTAGTCCGCCACTGTTTGCATACAGTGAAAGCTCTACTAGCACAGCTAGGTGCTTGTCCATGGGAGCTTTCACTGTACTTGCAAAAATACTACAAGGATTTCAAAGCTTACACAATGCACTTAAATTAAATAGTAATTCTCAAATACACATATGAATATTTGCTTATTAAATTCAATGGAAAAGAAATATTCAGTATTTCTAAAATCCTTCGGACTTACACCGATCCCGAGCAGGAATCGAGATGCTACTGTGTTGAAAGAAATATAAATAAATTATGGCACACTTTTATAAGATTAACACTAACTCGAAGAAAATGAAGTAAATAATACAAATTAATTATACAAAATTAGCCAATTAAAATTAATTGTTCCTGCACTAAGTAACAAACATTTCTATCAAAAATGTAGACATCATCTTTATCAACTTATTCAAATGTTTCGCTTTCATTAAATACTATATTAATTAATTAAACAAACAATAATAATGATGATGAACCTAAAATTAAGTTTTCTAATTTGCAATTCGTTTGGTTTCGTTAAGTTTTCTGATTGCTCATCGAAAGTTCTTCGGTTATATTTGCTTATAATATAGATTCTCGTAAAATTCCTTATATGTATGTATGTATATACGAGTATATAGTATATATGTATGTATATCTAATAAAATAAAAACACGCATAAAAATTTGCACCAATTGTTATATCAAAAGTAAAATTATTTACAAAACTTTTAAAACAATATGCGCTGGCATCGCTGCGGATCATTCATTAGGTAATTAACATTAACTTAACTTAACTCCTATGCATTTGGCTATATGTATACATACATATGTAAATAGCATATATACTTGCAATCTACGCATATATGCACATATGTATATACTTATACAGAGCACACATGCATGCATATAATACATACATATGTACGATTATATGCAAGTATATAAGCGTCATCATAACTATTCGTGTGTATATGCTATAGAAAAAAGTTTAAAGTAGACAATAATAAATCACTAGAAAATAGATCGCATTATCAAAGTTTTACAATTGATTATAATACTCGTAAATACAGTTACAATTACAATTACAATTACAATTACATAAAACTATTGTTCGCCCGCATAATATTTACTCGTAATTATTCCTATTACGATATTCATATATGAGTAACTGTTTCCTTTTTCTTTTTTTCGTTTCATTAAATATTCTTGACGTACGCGTACACATGCACACAAACAAACGCACACACACACACACAGGTGTATAATTATACGAGTATATGTACATATGTATGTATATATAGTATGTATGTATGTATGTATGTATGCAATTGTAAACGCATATGCAGTTTTTGCTTCATTTCACTTGACTGTGTGTGTGTGTGCATGTGTGTGTGTGTGTGTGTTTGTGTGTCTATTTATGCACGTAAAATGTTAATACATATTATAATATATATACAAATACATGTACATATGCATTAATTGAATATTACATACTAGCTACATATGATGACACGGCGCTGCTCTGCTTTTACTTGTTATCGCGAATTCGACTGCTGCGCTTATTAACAAAAGCAACCGCAGCAGCAGAAGCAACAACAACAACAGCAACGATAACAGTAGCAGCAGCAGCAGCAGCAGCAACAGCAGGAGCAAACATAACAACATTGGTAATTCATAAATATAAATATATGTATATGTAATAGATGTGTACATACATATACATTTGATACTTGTTTTGTATTCAATCGAATACAAATGATTAAATGTTATTTACATAATGTTGTCTCTGTTCGAAACGCACGTGCATCTGTTTAGCACACACGCACACACACACGCACACACACACACACACACACACGCAGCCTTATATAAATTACTAAAACTAAGAATAAAAACAAAACAAAGCATAAAGAACACACAAAAAAAAAAGAAAAAAAAATTACATTACTTTATTTTTTTTTTTTTTTTGAAGATGTAATTTTGTTTTTTGCTGCCAACGGTTAGCGATCGACTGCTGTTGCACGCTTACAGCTCAGTTACGGCGTAATTGGATTCGTCGCTTATCGCTGGCGGTGGCGGCGGCGGCAAGTCATCGTCATCGTCCATGTTGTGAGTCGCATTGGCGACGACGACGCTGCCGCTGCCGCTGCCGCCATTGTGCAGCGGTATGACGTTGTTCATGTTCGGCTTGGCGCTGTTGTTGTTGCTGGTGTTGTTGTTGTTGGTCGCGACGCTGCCGGCGCCACCAATATTCGTGCGCAACTTCGGTGGTGTCCCAGCTGTGCCAGCTGTGCCGCTGCTAACTTCCATTGGTGGCGGTGGCAGTGTTGTGTCTTCGTTGTGTTGTTGTTGTTGCTGCTGTTGCTGTTGCTGATGATGATGTTGTTGCTGTTGCTGTTGCGACGTTAATGTCGTCGTTGTCGTTGTTGCAGTTGACACTGCTGCGCCGCCATTGGGCAGCTCTTGGCCACTACCATTGTGCATATTGCCAGCGACGCCGACGCCGACGCCAACACCTCCGCCGATGCCACCCACGCTCTGTGCCGACGGCGGCGGTGGCGGCGATGTGGGCGTACCAATTCTGGGCGGCGGTATGGCCTTCATTTGTGGCGGCAGCTTCATTGGTGGCCGCTGCAATGTTCTGCAGGTGAAAGACATTAGCAAGACAATGTGTGGCGTGTGGCAGAGGAATGGACTTGGCCATTTTGGGCAAATAACTTACTTGGAATAGTTTTGATGCTGGTGCGGGTGTGGATGCGGATGCGGATGCTGTTGCTGCAGCTGCAGCTGCTGTTGGTATATGGACTCCACCTTGGGCGTCTCAGCGTCCTTCGGTATCTCCGGCAGCGGACAGTTAAGAATCGATGGCTTGTACTTGGGATCAAATTTGCCGCCCTGACGCAGTGTCGAGCATTTGTAGATTTGCTTTTCGCGATCATAGGAGGCCGTATCCAATCCGCTGGACGCATCAGCAGGCACAGCCTGTGGTGATTTCAATTGGATTTGTGCCATTTGCTGTTGCTGTTGTTGCTGCTGTTGCTGTTGCTGCTGATGGTGATGTTGCTGATGCTGTTGTTGTTGCTGCGATGGTGGCGGTGGCTGTTGTGGTTGTTGTTGTTGTTGTTGCTGCTGCTGTTGCTGTTGCTGTTGTGCATGTGGATGCACATGATGCGCAGGTATTTGTGGACCTTGGTTCTGTGACGAATTCTGCCGTCGCATGGTAGCCAAATTTGAGACATATATTGACCCCTGACTGACGGCCACCAATGGCTGATAAATCGAATGCGGATTGCCATTGGGTGCCAGTGAGGCCAGGTGTGCGGGTATCTGTTGATAGATTTGACTTTGCGGCGGCAAGTGATGTGACTGATGTGCTGCTGTTGAGTATGTGCCGTATTGTTGTTGTTGCTGCTGTTGCTGTTGTTGTTGCTGTTGTTGCTGTTGATGATAGATCGCATGTTGATGCTGTACAGCAGCTGCAACAGCTGCATGTGAATGCGGATGCGTATGTGGATGATGGCAATAGATGGGTTGTGATGCTATTTGTTGTTGCTGTTGCTGCTGCTGTTGTTGTTGTTGTTGTTGCTGCTGCTGTACAGCAGTCATTGTCATCGCTGTGGTCGTCGACGTCTGCGCTGGTAACTGGCCGGCAACGACACCGCCCACGCCAACGCCAACGGCCCCGGCCACGCCCCGTTGTATTGGTTGTTCGCTGCAGGCTGGTGGTGATGATGATTCTCAGTAAAAATCATTTGCTTCCAAAGTTTTGCATTGTTTGCTTAAGGTTGCATATTTACCATTATTTGGACCTAAAATTTGTAGAGGAAACTATAGTGAAATGGCTGGCATGGCAAACGGGTGCGGGACAATACGAATGCAGCATTCGAACGGAATCGGAAACATAAATGTTTCAATTCAATTCGGTTGAGCTGAGCTGAGCTGAGTTGAGTTGAGTTGAGTTGAGTTGAGTTGAGTTGAGTTGAGATGTGCAAGATTGAAGTCCGCAAATGGAAAATAAACTACGACTACCGGACACTAAGACTACGTTTACGTTTACGTTAAAACATGACTGATTGATGGGTTGATTGATTGACGATTTGTTAGGTTGATGGTCTGTTGGTTTGATGGTGGTACGATTGAATGCTCGGAATGTATTTGAATTAAGTTAAAAGTATGTAGGCATGATGTTGTATGAGAATGTATTGAAGGAGAGCTATTGATATACATATATATATATATAGAGTGAGTGAGTGAGAGAGAGAGAGAGAGAGTGCGGGTTCTTGAGTTCGACATTGCTAAGACTTACCAGTCATGTGTGTAGGGCTATGATTGTGCGATGGCAGCCTACCCAGGGTATGCGTGCCCATAGCCCTCATGTTTTGCTGCATGTGCGCGTGTGCCAACATTTCGTGTTGCTGCCGCTTCGATGGATGTTGGAGTGTATGCGACCCGCTGATCACCGGTGGGCTGAAGTGCCTGCAAGAGACGCATACAGAGCAAAAAACAGAAGGTGGAGGGGGGAAACCAATCGTTAAGCATCTGCTGGCCACAACACGTAAAACTTACCCATTGTGATTGCGTGGCAACGTGCGCGCCGCATTCATCATTTGCTGATGATTCTGTGGCGCCGGATGCGATATGTACGACGGTTCATCCACCTGCGCATAGTCATTGCGCTTGCGTATGTATATCCAAGTATGCGAATCCACCCAAACCATTATCGTTAGCAGTATGGCAGCTATGAAGCTGGCAATTAGCATCAGCACCAGGCCCAGTAAACCGCCCTCGCAGAGGCCACGCGCAGCAGCTAGAAAATTATGATGCACCACCTTGCAGTCGACCAGCGCAGTGAGCTGCGTCAGCAGACGTTCGCTGCTGTTCAAATCCGCATTGACAGCGCCCAGTTTCGGCTGCAGACCCGATGACTTGAACAGCACCAGTGAGATCTTCATGACCATGGCCATGGCTGTGCGTGCATTGTTCAGTGAGTTCTGCGACTCGCGCAGACGTTGCGTAAACGGATTGGTGTGTCCGGGCTCGCATTGGGTGTAGTGCAGCAGCACGTTGGTGGGTAGATCGCGAGGTGCCGTGGACACAAGGAAATCCGCCGGACTGATGCACAGATCGCCAACGGCCACCGACGATGACAAGTACAGGCCGGACATAAGCCACGAGCCGGTGACGGCCAACAGGCCACAGACGCTGAACAGGATGAGTGCGCAGCGTGAGTGGCGCGCCACGCCCACCAGCAGCACAGCGCAGAGTACCAGCAACAATGCCAGCGTCGCGACGGTGCCTGGCCAGCGTATGAGCTCCCATTGATCGCCGCGCTGTTAAAAGAAATGCTTTCACTAAGGCCACAATACACGCCCCAGCAGGCATGTGGACAACATACCGATAGGAAGTGCGTCATCGAGATGCCCATCAGCGGGCGACGTATGTCGCTGGCCGCGTTCGTAGCCAGGGTCACGTTGCCCTGAACAATGTTGAGCGAAACAAAGAGTATGGACAGTGCGGTCTGATTGGACACCGGCTGATCGAAGATGTCGGCCAGCTCCACCAGCTGCGGTCGTATGCGATTCTTGAGCGTGTTCTCGAGTATGTGCGTCTGATTCCGTATGGTGGTCACCAGATTGTCAACCTTGCGTCCGGCGGTGAGCACCTCGAGCAAACCGTTATGCAGATCATCGTTGCCGTACAGGCCCAGGCCGATGGCGGCGCAGCACATCACCGTGACAATGGAGAGCGCCACCTTGAGGCTGGTGATTGAGTGCGCCGGCCGTGGTTTGCGATCGCAGCAACGCGTCATTAAGTACAGCAGCAGTCCCAGCAACGAGACAATGAGCAGAGCAGCCGGCACTGATCCCAGAATACCCAAACTCTGCAAACGTACGTAATAAAATGAACATCATGAGCATCATACGGAAGCTTGTTAATGGCATTACCTCCAGATAGATTTCGTCATTTGGCCTGAATGTGCTGTTTATCTTGTGAAACGTTATGTTATAGTGGGGCAGCGCATGCAGCAGCTTCGCTATCACCGGCACCTTGTACTGATCGGTGTACTCGTGGTAGTCGCCCATGCTCAAATTGTTGTTGTTGTTGTGGCGCCTAAAACGCTGCTGCTCTTGCTTTTTGCTGTTGTTATCGTTGTCGTTGTCGTTGTAATTGTCGTTGCTGTTGCCGTTGCGCTGTTGTCCTGGCAAAGCTGTAGGATAATTAGCACGCTTCTATAGTTGTCGCGGATTTAACTTGACACCAAATCCACGCGCACTTAACCGGAAAATAGTAGATGAGTGTGATCGAGTAAATGTTTTTTAATGCATTCGTGGAAGACACGTCAAGTGACAAAAGAAAAACGTGAGAGCGGAAAACAGAGACTGCGTGCGTGACAGACAGGGTAGTACGTGCGCGCATTAAAAATACACGTTAATTGTTTAAAATATAGGTTAGCTGCTTTTCCAAGTGCTGCACTGGAAAATTTGTCACACAAGACAAGTCACTTAAAAAATGTCACTTTACTTGCTATTTCTGGATCACATATTCTAGACATACACATGTACATACATATGTATGTAAGTACTTACATATATATGCATGTATGTTTGTATGTGCATAATATGTGCACAACTTTATTGCTAACAACAAAAATACCTAAAGCTACAGAGCAACAAATTCTTGATTAAACCTTGGTCAAACCAGAGAAAATGAAAAATATAGAATGCGCATCTCATACAAACTTGCGAAAGGAGTGAACGTCTTATATTGGTGTTGTTGTTTGTGTGCATAGCAGCAAAAAAAAAAAATATAAGACACACAACGCGAGTGCAAATGAGAGCAGCAACTTGCTTGTGCAAGCGCCACAGTTGCCAGTTTTGCCGTTATATTTTTGAATGCAGCATAAAATAAATTCATCTATTGAATGCTTATTATGAGATTTGTTTAAATAAATGCATGCTCACTTTTACTACTGTAAGTTGTAATCAACTTAAACAAGGCGACGGCGTAACACAGCGCACGAATGCGAGAGAGCGAGAGAGTGAGAGAGTGAGGGTTAGTGAGCGCGCGCACACGTATGTGTGGATGAAAGCGAGTTTGTGTGTGCTGTTATACTTTTTATTATTGTTATCCTGTTATACCGTTATAGCGTATCCGCATTCGAGTGTATGTTTATATATCTATTGATTAAAAGTTGTGCTCGCGTGCTCTTCCTCTTCCTGCAACTTGCGCACAGAATTTGGGATACGCCGTATGTATGCTGCCCTGCCAAGACAACCCTTCGAGACTGTAAACTTACACACCCGCACACCCAACCACCCAGCGCGCACGCAATTAGAATTGAGTAAGTGCAGCAGCATCAGCCAACGCCGCAGCATCCAAGTGCACAAGAATACAAAAAAAAAAAAAAAAGGAACAAAAATTCTACTAAAATAGACAACGCGGCATGTCGCCCATGTCCAATACTTTGTTGTTGTAGCAGCTACTACTTTTGTGTACGCCGTTGATGCTGAAGTTATCTTGTTGTTGTTACAGTAGGCTACAATTGCATTATTATATTTGAATGTAATTTTCTCCCTCTTTGCTAATAAGAATTTTACACACTTCAGGACTATACGATTCCTTATTGGAACGTTCGTACACTTGCATATTCAACACAAAATTTGGCAACTTCTTTCTTAAATGAAATTAAATTAAGGATTTTTTTTTTAAACTTTCTTAATTCTTCATAATGGGTACACAAAAATTTTCCACAACAAACAAAGCTTTTCTGCATTTTATACCTCGGCCGTTGTTAAACTTACTTTTGGAACAACAGTTTCATTTGCTATGCAACCGTTATGCTCGGTTGTAGTTTACTTGCATTCAGTTTGTTAAACGACCTGAGATGTTTTTTGCATTTTTATTTTGCACAATTTTGCATAAATTTTTGTCAGATTTGTTTGCAATAAAATTTTCACACAGTGTTTTTTCTACTTTTCTTTTTTTAGTGTTTGCTGCGCCCGCGAACAAAATTTTCGCCGAAGTACTTTACATTCCGAAGACCGAGCAAAGTATGAAAATTTTTTGCCATTTAACTTGGTCACACCCTCTAGATTATGCATATACGTCGATATGTTGGTTGAATGTTATGCTGCTGGCTGCTCCTTTTGGGATAACGGCGGCGAGTCCTGTTTTCAGGTCCTTCGAGAGAGAGACAGAGGCGTGAACGCAAGAGAGAGCGCCCGCTTTTACTCAGAGTTTATAACACTGTCACGCTGGCGCGCACTCATAACAGTTTTGAATGCTAATCAAGTTTAAGCACTGTGCAGCACTTGCTCCGAACACAACTATTGTCAACTACAACACTATTTCAGTGTTTTCGTTTTTACAGGGTAGCCAGCACTTTGACATGGGTCCCGAACTCGACCCAAAGAAAATGCATTGGTTGAGTACTGCGCTGAGAGTATAGAGTTTGCAGAGCACGATTCTATTTTTTCTCACTCTTTCGCATTAAACGAGTAAGCAGCTTCTCTCTTTTGACGTAAGGCCCTCCTCGGCGGTTATACCAGTTTATATAAGTATAGCAAGTATAAACAAAAATTCCATGAGAAATTCTCCAAGAGAACCAATTGTATATGTTCGCTTGAAGTAAATTGCTTTGAAGGGCGAAAGAAAAATGTATCAAAGCAAAAGCAAATATTTTTGAAAATGTATTAGCAAAAAACCGTGTGTGCCAATGTTTGTGTGCAATAAGCAACTTAACAGAGTAGGAGAATAAACAAACAGATTTCGAGGTAAAATGTTAAACGATAATGAAGCAGCCGCGTCAACGGCAGCAACCACAACACCATCGGCAACAGCGAGTGTATCGGCGGCAGAGGCAGTGGCAGATGCAAATGCAAGTGCAGCAACAACAACGCCACATGTGTGTGCCGCTACGTCAACTACGAAAACAGGACAAGCAACAGCTACAAATGCAAACAAACCTAAGCCGAATTTGCAGCGCGGTCTAAGCACCAAAGTGGCGCTCGCACGCCTCCATGAAGAAATACACAAGGTGCTCCTGGCATGCGAGCGTCAATATTCTTCCGAAAAGTGAGTAACAGTACAGCAAATACCTACGTGCATCGCACTGTTAAACTGATCTCGTTCACTTTGCCTGCGCTTTTGGTTTCTTTTCCAGCTACTATCGTAAAGTGCGTTCCGCCTTTGTAAAACGTTACGATAGTCCGCTGGGTTGGCTCTCGATCGGCACAACGTTGTTAACAACGCTGGCGTTGTTTATTGCTGGCATGATTCTGCCGGCCTTGTGCCTCGTTGCCATATTAATGTTGGACTTGTGCGTTGTTGTGCGTGAAAATAATCTGCGCTGCACGGAGATATTCCGCAAGACCCGTCGCGTCATGAGCGATTTACGTTTGGCGGAGCAGCATTTAAGCGACGAATGGGAGCCTTGCAACTATCCACACCTATGCAGTCCTATGTCACCATGTGTATCGCTGCAGTGGACATATCGTGACGGTGTTATTGTTAATTTGCCATGGGCGTTGCTTGTGCGTGGCGATTACATAGTTTTACGACCGGGACACATTGCCCCCGGGCCGTGTATCGAAGTGACAACGAAGCGTCAATTCCGCGCACATGAGATCTATGGCGCGTCGCCTCATGCCAGCGAACCACCGGTGAAGCCTGTGGCACGTGCGCCTCTGTCTGATCTGGTGTGCTGCATGCAGAGCACACCGTATCTGGAGAATCTACGCACATGCCTGCAGAATTCGCTAAAGCGGCCGCCAACCATCTACAATCAGCAGCGTTACTTGGTAAGTATTCTTTTACTTTTTGTACTTCATAAGCAATGTACTGAAACACAATTTATTTCTTGCCTCTACGTGCAGTTGGTTACGAAATACATACAGCAATGGGGCTTCATTAGCGCGCTGGTGATCACCTTCTGCGCGGGTTTGCTGCGCCTGCACGGTTATGGTCTACCCACCGATGAGAAGCACAATTGGCGCTTTGTGCTTGTCGAATCGCCCGCGGCCACTGTGATACCGTTGCTTCCGCTTATCTTCCCGATCATTTGGATCTCGATGAATCTGTGGGGCATTGCACGGCTGCAGTGTTTCCTAAAGACGCCGCAAACGGTGCTTGCCAAAAGTGCCGCCAAGTCATTCGAGGAGGATCTGGATACACCGTCCTTCGATTACGAAAACATATCTTTGCGTCGCTCTCATGTCGTGCGCACATGGACACAACTGTGGCGCGGCGATAGCGAGTTCCTGCCACGTTCGGCGAATGTCGTGCAAGTACTTGGCTCGATAACGGCGCTTTGCTGTATTGACAAAAAGGGCATCTTATCTTGGCCAAATCCCACAGCCGAGAAGGTCTTCTTTCTGCACAACACCGACGAGGAACCGCACGAGGACGGTCGTCGCAGCAACAGTCAAATGTCAATGAATACGGATAGTGACGACATGCCTTGCGACGTCAACGAGGATAAGGATAAGGAACGGGGCATTGTCGCCGAAGTGCTTGACCTGACACACGATCAGCATTGTCCATTTCGCTTGGAATTTGACGATCACGAATGGAAGGCGCATATTAAGTCACTTAAGCCGCTCGGTGAGTAAATTCATATGTCTAAACATTTGTGGGAACTGTTTGGCATACGTATACGCAAGGAGATAGAGACGAGAGTTAACTATTAAGAATATTTCTCATTTACATATAATTCAAAGTCAGAAAATCAGAGTCAATAAGAATAAAACTAATTAAAATTTATTGACACTAGGAATAATTTGCAGTTGTTGGCCAGTTAGGATTCTGACTAGATTATGAACTCATGAGGTTAAAGAAAAAAGACCTTAGGATTCGAATAAAAGAAAAGGGATTGTAAACGTACAATTTGGTTACACATACTCGCTATGTGTGGGTAGGTTCCGGAGTGAAGGCGCGAATGTCGCGGAAACTGTTTTAATATTTATGTGTATTGTTGTTGCGTATGCTAATCAAATTGTTGCCTTGCCACCATGCAGGACTTGCCATACTACTGAACACCTGCTCGCCGCTTACACATGCACACTACGCGCAGTTCTGCGGGCATGTCACCGCAGTGGGAATGCTGGACAAAGATCTTGTGCCAGTCACGAATCGGTATGCGATTATTGAATCCAGTATGAAAAGCTTTTTGCATGGGTACGTAGTTCATTGCCATTATCTCATTGTCATCGTTTTATACTCTCTTGAATCTTGTCTTCTTATAATTAACATAATATGATCTAATTAAAAATCGTTTATCATTTTCTTTTCGGTCCAAAGAATCTTTTTTTAAGTTTTTTTCTTTTTTTTTCTGCAAATGTTGAAATTCAGACGAAAAAAATTTGATTTTTAGTTTTATTTTTTTTTTTTTTGTGGGATTTTTCTTTTGTTTAATACAAATGGTCCATTTTTTGAAAATTATTATATTTTGTTTTTTTTTTTTTTTGTATTATTGTTATTTTCTTAATTTTATCATTTTGATAAACTCAACTCAATTCGAAAGCATCAAAGACACAACTTGGATGCAGTACAGTCCATACACTCCTCAAAGATTGGTAATTGGTAAAGTTTTAAGTATTCGAAATTGAAGTTATGTGTGTTTTTTGTTTTGTTTTTTTTTTTTTTTTTGTTTGAAATTGATTTT
The DNA here is from genome assembly GCA_037044495.1 of Stegana nigrithorax. NCBI lineage: Eukaryota > Metazoa > Arthropoda > Insecta > Diptera > Drosophilidae > Stegana > Stegana nigrithorax. The sequence goes on from JBAMBQ010004049.1 coordinate 45,873, forward strand.
GACTTCTGTTTATGATTTTCAGCCCGCAAACTGACAAAGAGAAAAATCAAGAAAAACAAGCAAAAGCAAAACAAACCAAATCAAATCAAATCAAATAAAATCTCATAGCTCAAGTAATGAAGGCGCTCTGTAATATATTTAATTGGAGTTGCTTTAGTCGTGAGCACACCTAAGCCTCCTCTTCTTCTCCTCCACGAATACTATGTGAGAATAGAATTGCTAGACTCATCTGTGTAATATTAACCATATTCAAGGGGACCAACATTAACTGAAATCGACAACACAGACACACACAGTTCAGAACAGTCCGCTATCGTAATGAAGGGCTTACTACACAAGTCTAGACAGAGAAACATACAAGGCTTAACATTGACGGATACTGACGTTCTTCGCTTTCAAAGCATGAGAATCATAGGTACAAGTAAAGGAATCCTAAATATCCTAACAATTTGTAAGATTCATGTTGGACAGTGGGACTCACTCGCACTTGTACTGCATTATTATTGGAATGCTTAGCAAAGAGAGGGAACAGATTTCACTTTTGCTTCTTTTGCAGAACTTTGCTAGCGTATACAGTTTATTTAGTTCATCTGGGTCTTATAGTTGTCACTGGTCCTTAAGATAGTTTTACCAGATATGATAAGAATAAATTATCGGAAGTCTTGTCTGCCAGCGGAAGAAGAGGTTTAGGATGTGCTGCGCGGCTATAACAAATTGTTAAGCATTGCTTCAAATATATTTTTGGATTTTATTTTCCACCAAATCACATAAAAACTACACAAAGTCGTTTAACTGTTTTTGTTTTGTTTACTAGTCTCATTCTGTTTTGTTTACAATTCGAACCATGTCATGAACATCAGCATCACCAGCCACTGCTTGCTCCCTGACTGCCCAGCCTGCATGAACCACCGCTTGCCACTCTGTTTCCACTCCATTCTTGATTTCGTATACTCGTATGTGTTTAGTGCACGCTTATGCCAGCCCACCAGCACCCGCACCACAGGCATTGTCAACCAAGCACCCACCCAATCACCCCATCCACAGACAAAGCTTGCATGCTAATCGCTTGTGCACCACAACCCGTTTCCCAAGCCGTCGCCGTTCTGCCCTACGTCGTACTTATATGATTTTGTTTTGTTTTGCGCAGGCGCTGCTTGTGCGAGCTGGCCAAACAAATTGGTTTCACGGATCACGCGACGGATCGCTTTGCGCTCGAAGGCCAGTTGGCCTCCTACAGGCATTTGGTAAGGATCTCTTGGCATGTGGTGTGGCATGATCATTTTTGAATTGACTTGAACTCTTGCAGCAACCGGATGTGGTGCGTCGGGACATACGTTTTGCACGACAGCTGCAGCTTTCGTCTAAGGTGAAGGTGCCCTTTCCGCACTCGCTGTCCGTTGTGATGCGCGAGAATCCGGGCGGATATCTGTCGCTCTTCACGCAGGGCACCGCCGACATTATACTCGATTGCTGCGATGACTTTTGGGACGGTAAGGATTTGCGTCCGTTGTCGCCACAGGATCGCAAGCGTGCATTGGATTTTTATCAGCGTAGCGCACTGACTGCCTACTGTACGGCGTTTGCCTATCGGCCGCTGCGTCACGGCATCAATGGCGCACTAAGCGGCGCTAAGCAGAATGGCGGCGGGCCGATTGCTTACTTGGAATTGCCGCCGGAATCGAAGTTGCGCATGCAGCATGTCGACAAGCTGCACTGCGACTACGAGGTCGCACACAATCCTCATCATGTCAAGCTGAGCCATAGCATTAGCACGGACTCATTGCTGTTCTCGGAGAGCAAGGAGTCGGAGGATGTGAGCGATGTGGAGAGCTGCTTCGAGATGCAATGCCATCAGGTGTTCATCGGCATGGTGACCATGCAGTATCAAGCACAGACGGACATTGTGCAGCTAGTTGAGCGCTTGGAGCGCGCCTGCATACGCTTTGTG
>JBAMBQ010004051.1:0-94930 GCA_037044495.1 Stegana nigrithorax
CCAAACTTCACTTTCTCCCAGAGCTGCCTGAGACGCTTTCTATACTACGGCCTGAAAGTATGCTGTATTTTTTTTTCTTCTTTTTTTTGTTTAGCGTATGACGTTAGTCATAAGCAGACAAACGGCTTAACACGTAAGCAAACATATTTAGTTTTGTCACCGCACATTAGTGTTTTCACCCACACCAAGCCCCACCTCGCAAACATGCCGCTTAGCGCTAAGGCAATATCAGCACACTCAGCATAATTCAGTACCAAAGATGTTTCCTTTTCTTTTTTTTACTAAGTAAGCCTTACTCCTCCACGCGCCGAACATTATGCACACGTCGCATATAACGATTATGTTAATGTCCTTTCACATAAGAGTCGCGTTGCGTTAGCTACGCTTATGCTGCCTTTCAATTCGCTTGGCTTGACTCGACTTGACTTGACTTCACTTTGCATGACTATGCTTGCTTTGGCTTAGCTGCTGGGTTCGAGGTTTCTCGCTGCTTTTAGCCTGACTTGGTGTGGCTTGTCTTAGCTTGGCTTATTTTAAGCGTCGCCATTACTTTATTTACATACACCATAAGTAGTTTTAATGGCTTCTCACGCCGGTACAAAGTGTTCTAGCTGTGAAGGCTTACACTTCGCACCTACGCCTTAACTACCTGCTCCTCCGCATGCCCACCTGCCTACCTGTCTACTTGCGGCTCCCTTTAGCTTTTAGCAAAACAATAAACTTGCCTGCATAAAAATAAAATCGCGCTGTGTGGGCTGCTGCTGCTGCCCTTGCCAAGGTACTCCATATGTGTGTCACGTGTGCGTTTGCGTTTGAGTCGGCGGCATCTATTTGCGTGCTGCTTGCTAGGTGTAGCTGTTTGTTGTTGTTGTTGTTGTTTGTTCCTTTTGCATAAGAACATAGTATCAGCGAACGAAATTATTATAATACTTATTATGCAAGTGCGGCAGCTGGCGCCTCAAGTGGCATATCTTGATTTGCAGTCACTCAGCGGAGTGACCTTCGCGCAAGTGTCGTCACTCGCTCATCGTTCATCTTTCTTGGCTTAGTTAGTTGGATCTAGGCCAGCTCTGTTCAGTGGTCGTTTGTACGTTTATGTGGCTTAGTTGGAAAGTTTAAGTCGAGCACTCGGTGGCGTGCACGTGTAGCACATTAATAAATTATTTACTCAAGTGTTGCTGTTGTTGTTGCTTATTGCATTTGACTTGGCTATGTTCTCGTTGGCTGTCGTGTCGTGTTGTTTCGTGTCGTGTCGTCGACAACTTAAGTTATTATTCGTGCATGAAATTGTGATTTCCTTTTTATTTATTTTATTTTTTTTTGTGTTTGAAGGAGTTGTCAATCTAGCTAACATTTGATTAATGTTTTATTTTTGCTAATTAGTTTTGATTACATATACTCAGCGAAAATGTAATTAAGCTTAAATTTGTGTTATTTTACCTGAGTCGTAGTTCACTATTCGGCGTTAATCACCATGGTGCACGGGAATACATACTTAGCACATCAAACATAGTAAAACGCAATAGACGCATACTTAGCGTTGTGTTCTTAAGATAGACCAATGCCGGCAAAAACGTATAACTTGAATTTGTAACTTGATGATTTTATTTTTTTTTGTTTCAAAAGAAAATCTTCCTAAATACCTTAGTAAAACAAATAACTGTCGAATATATGCTATAGAAAAATATTATATTTCGATGATTTTTTAGTCGCGGCCAACTTTGGAAGGCACTTTAATATAAAAAGAAAATGCAATTATGCATTATACCCCATCCTCACTTGTCGACCCTGGGTTTTTAGCCAAGAAGTCGACAGATAAACTAACTAACAATTGTTGTTGACGACTACATTTGAAACGTTCACTAAAACATTTTTTTCGCCTTACCTTTCATATAAATTTGTGTTTGGACTTACCGTATAAGACATTTGATTTTTAAACAATCAATTTGCTGTAAACTATTATTTGAGATAAAATTTTTGCAACCTTTGGAAAAACTAATGTTTAACATTTTTGCTATTAAAGTAGATCTTGTCTTTTCGGAGTTTTTTAATCCATAAAGTGGAAAAGGACATGTATATATTACATGTTTTGAAATTTTTTTGACTTGCTTGTATGGAGACCGCATGAGTCTAATGTAACCAAGTCACGTAAGATTTGGCAGCCTAGTTACTCTGGATAATATTTCATATATCACCGGGAGAACACTAACGCATTAATACACAAAACAGCAATTGCCAAGGCTTACTTAACGTTTCCCAGATATTGACTATTTGCACTGCCACGTTGTAGGTACACGCCAAAGGCTACAGTGCTGTAAAAGACAACATAATATATCTTCCGCCTTTGCATCTTTTTTAAGGCAAGAACCCGGAAATAACTGCTGCTATGTTTGTCTTATCTTGCAGAACTGCACAACATAATCCAGCGTGCTACTTAAAGCGCGACACAGCAAGAAGATGTCAAGGCAAAAGTCTAATAAAAAGATTTAAAAACAAAATAAATTTTATTTTAATGTAAAGCCGCAAACAATTAGAAAGCGCAAAGATAACCCAACTGTCGCTTGTATATGCAAACAACCTCACACACCCACATCGGGACCAATACCGACACCGACACCTACGCCCCCACAATGAGGCCGTTGCGGCTTAAAGCAAGGCTTAATGCATATACGTAGGAATACATGTGCCGTAGACAGGCAAGCAAAGCCGCTAAGGCAGCATTAGACACTTGTGCCTAAGCAGGCAAACACAGCTAAGCAAACAAACAAACAGACAGACAGACACACAGAGTAAGATACAGATAGACCGACAGACGCAAGGGAGACAGTTAGCCAAGGCAAGCATACACACTATTTATAATACTAAAAACGCAATAATATATCATGCACAGTTTATCATTGCTCTGACGCCAGACTGAAATTATTATCCCACGAATTTATTACCATAAAATTTACGCGACAAACAAACAACGTCATGGCGCAGTTGAACGCGAGTGTGGGTAACCGGCTGCGCGGGACTGTGTGTAGTTGTGTGCAAGTGTGTGTATATGTAAGCAGCATCCTGGCACAGCAGAAGCACTTGTAGTCATACACACATGGTAATTTTGGTTTTTTTTTTTTATATTATTTTTATTTGTGACATACTACGCTGCGCGGGTGTTGTGGCGCTGCAGAGAAATCTTTAAAAAAAAAAATAAGAATATATGAAAATATTTTTGTAATAAAACTCGCGTTGCCAACACTTTTTTTTCTTAATTTTTTTTTCTTTTTTTTATTTGATTGCATGCCACGTATGCGTAGCTCACACTAAGCACAACTCGGCGCAGATTCCTAACATTTTTTTGGTTTCTTGCCGCGTAGTTCACGTTTTTTGTTGTTTTCTTTTTTTAATATTACTTTTTATTGTTTTGTTTTTTTTATTTTTTTCTGGTTTTTGCTTTTTGTGTGCTTTTCTGTTTTTTTTATTATTGTTTTTTATTTTGTTTGCAACTAAAACACATATGAATATAACGGTTAGCTTTTATGTATTCATGACGTTTGCCTTTTCTTTTGCTATTTTATATGTCAAGTCCTGTTTGCTTTTTTATTTGCCTGCTTGTGTTTTTTATGTTTTTTGTTTTCTTTTTGTTCTTTCTATATTTTTTATTATGGTTTCTGTTACTATAAAAATTTACTGTGACTTGGTGCTGTGCTTCTTTTGCTTTTGTTTGGCATGATTTGCGTGTAACTCGGCTGCTTGACAACTCTGCCTCGAAATATTTAATCTGGCACAATTCGTTTTTGCTCTGCTTTTGCATACAAATTCAACATAGTACAACAACCTCTTTTTTTTCTTTTTGTTTTTGTTTTTTTTTTTTTGCTATTTCTTTTGTAAATCTACGCAGTTTCAAAATATTTTCAATTTTTATGGTGAAATTTGCTTTTATTGTATTTGTGTGTCAATGTTCCATTTGTCTGCTCTATTTGTGTGTTATACTTCTTGTCGTTCTTCTTGTTCTTGTTCTTGTTGCTGTTCTTGTTATCGTTGTTGTTGTTGTTGTATATGCTGCACCACATTTTACAAATAAATGACAAATGCTTTTGATGGCATAAAATATGGCTTCGAAAATTGTTTTGCAGCAAATAAGATATGAGCATTATTGCCCGCACTTTACTGCTGCCTTTGCCTTTGCGTTTGCGTTTGCGTTTACTCAACTTAGTCACAACAGTCTTACCAAGCATGCATCCCTCACCAATAATCTTGCTACTCCCTGCGCATCGACAGCCGCACACTCCCTCACATGTGCATATGTTATGTGTATGTGTGCGACACACTGGCATTTGTCCTGCTGGTCCTTGGCTATGCGCCTGTCAGTTTCTATTTGTCAAATGTTTAAATGAATTCGGGTTGATATTAAATTAAGTGTCGAAAGTGTGTCACATCGTTTTGTAGCTTGTTTTTTGTCCTTTTGATTCTAGAACGCAGACGCATTAAGGCTCGCAATATTTTGCGCAAAAAAGGGTTTTCGTGTCTGCTTCTTGTTCTCTTGCTCTGCTTCTGCCGTTGTGCGTTCTGCTTTTCAATTTGACGTATGTTTTAAGTCAAAGTGCTGTCCGGCATGTGTTTGATTTATTTTTATGCAAAGTAATACGTAAAGGACTTTGCATAAGTGTCACTATTCTTGAGTGCTGGGTTTTCTTTGGGGCAACAGTTAAATTTAATTGAAAGCTATATAATAAAAATTTTATTTTTTCCAATATATACATATTTCATATAATGTATATTACATACTGAATATATTTTCTAAGTGGACTTGGATCAAACATAGTATTTTTTCGTTCTAAATCTTTTTCTACATTTTCTGTTAAATTTTTGTCTGTCCGGAAAGGCACAATTTTTTTTTAAGATAAAAATTAAACTTTCGACTTTTCTTAGCAAGTTGGCAAGTTTCTAGAGTCTGATTGCGACATCCCTGAAAATCTAGATTCTTCTGTTCCAATATAATATTGATCCATGTATATATATTTATTTGCATTGAGTTCCATGTAACACGAAAGTTTTTTTTTATAACATATATAACTTACAGTGAAAGTTTATTTAATCACATCTTTAATACTTTCACTTTACAGAAATTCAATTTATTTTAAATTTTACTCACTTTTATGTTTAAATTGTGTTTTTCTGCTGAACGCTTCTTTAATTACGTTTTTCAATTATAGAAAAGTAGCATGGAAAATGTCTGAGGTTAGACCACACAAAATGTAGATCAAATAAATGGCAAATAAGTCTCACATTAAAAAACAATAAAAACAAAGCAAAATCCTTGTCATTGTCTTTGTCGCTGTGCTTGTCATTGCCAAAGTAAAGCTGTCAAAATTACGAATAGGCGGAGCTAAACGGCAACGCCCATCGCTAAGCATATCCGCTCTGGGCGGAAATTTCGAGACTTAAGTGGCAATACTGACATGCAATGACAACAGGTGCCTTAGTTACACAAGGTCCTTGAATTATAAATTGTTAGCGGCGGCAGTGCGCGCAGTTGCCAGTTCCAGGCCACACAATATGTAGGCCTAAGCTAACATAAGTCGACGTCTCAAGATGTAACGCGTAGACCACTTCGCATCGAGTCTAGTAACTTAAACATTGCATTAAGTCCTTTCTCTTCTTCCTTTTTTTATTTGCTTATGTTTTTCTTTTCGGTATTTTTTATTTTTTATTATTTTTTCTTTATTTTTTTATTTGACTTACAACTGACATAACGACACAAAATGGTTTCTGTTGACTTTCCATTTATTCCACTTCAAGGTCGTTGTGAATATCGCAATAGAAATCTGTTTTTGCAAAAAAATGCTTACCATGCAAAATGAGCAAAAAAAAAAAAGGAAAAAATAGAAAAAAAGAAAAAGTAAAATGAGCACTACACTACAGCGCAGTGTAGATTAGAAAGCAATAAAATTTGAATTGGATTTGCATGAAAGCAATGAAATCAAAAAAGAAATTACGCTGCTTGACACAATTAATGGCCATCAAAAGTACGCGACAAGCAGAAGTGATTTTGATTTGCAAGAGAGCGAATAAATAAATGAAATACAAATTTAATAAAAAAGCGTTGAAAGTATGTAGAGCGGAAATAGGCGTACACTCACAGAAATTTCCCAAGTGCATAAAAAAAAGATATTATACACGCGAATTGGCCATTACGAATATATGCATTACATGTATACAAATATTTTATTTAGTTTTCTTTTTTTTTTTTTTTTGTCACTTTTTAAACATTTCCTCTTGATTTATTTTATTTGTGGGCGTGGACTGCGTGCTAACGTATGGCATATGCAGGCGTCTTGCTTATGGCGCTAGCAAAACATAAAAATAAACTTTATTAGCGGCGTCGCATTGTACATAAAAACGCATGGAATTTATTGCAAAATTGACATGGACCCCGTAAAACCCCAACCATGTAAACTTACGCGAAGCTACGCAAATAAAATATTATCAAAGAGCAATAGAACTCTAACAAAGGCTTTGTATACTAAAGACAAATGACCAAATTAATTAAGGTCAATTTAGTCTATATCATCGTTTAGGATTGTGCTGCATATCTGCAGATTTTATGTCTATCTAACAGAGCGATGCCTATGCAGCATCGTGGTTTATATGCGTAGTACAGCAGGTGCAACAAAGCCGAAAACTGTGCTTAGCCATGCATATATACATGGAAAGTATAATTCTAAAATACCAAAAACCTTTCAATGTTAGGCGCAAGTAATAAAAACGAAAAACAGAATAACGCGTTATCAGATGTAACGCGTATACGCCGCGTAGTACTTCATTTAATTTCGGCAACATATTTACAAAATGTCAGTGGAAAGTTGATCAAGCGTAATGTATTTTATGTGTTAACAAACGTGCAGCAAGCACACCGGCCCCCTTCCCGCGTGCACAGGCGAAACACTTCATGCGTCAATCGTTGCGACAAATTGACAAGTGAATTGCCGAATCCGTAAAATGACTTTGACAGGCAGTGCCAGGGTGCGAGGCGAGCTGGCAGCGGCAGTGCGAGTATGTGACGTTTTGCTTTTATGTCAACTATACAAAATCGTACAACAACAAACACTACAACAGCAACAAAATCAAAAATGAACACGTGCATGTAACAAGCACAACAAACAGCAAACAACAACCAACAACCAGCAGCCATAGTAACAACATTAAAAGCCTCCCAGCAGCTGTTGTGGCTGTTTTTCATTTTTTTCTTCTTTATTTTTTTATTTGGCTGCTGCCAATATATTTTAAATAACAAGCAAAGCAAACGCGCCCATTAACATGTTTTGTTGTCATGTTTGTTGTTGTTGCTGTTGTTGCTTACTTTTCGCACATGTTGTTACAGGCTTTTAGGTTTGATTTTTGTCAGGATCATTGCAGTTTATTTATAAATATTGGCAATGCTGCCAAATGCGCTGAAGCTTAAACATGCAAAGGATTAGGTTGACGCAGACCCAGGCGCAGGTTAATGGCACAAGGTTGGCTGGCCAAATGCTGCCAGCTGCTGTATGTGTGTGCGTGTGAAAGTGTGTGTGTATTAGTAAAAGGCTAATTATTTATTTAGCACAAAATTCATTAATGCTGTTACGCGTGGCATTTGCTGCAGCTCAGCAAGCAGGACACGGTGGATTTTTTTTTTTTGGCATCTGGCCAAGGCGTAGCAGCTACAAATTGGAACAAAAAAAAAGAAAAAAAAAAAAAATACTATGAAAAACAACAACAATACTTGCCAAGCAAACATTACACATTTTGATTGTGTTTCCGTGCGTTGTCAAAATGACAACAAAAGTAAAGCAAAGAGCAGCGCAATCGCCGGAAGTTGTGCGCGTTTCCGCTTGTTTACTTTGGCGCTGCTGTTGTTTGCTTAAGCGTTCGTTATTGCGCGGTTTGCGGCAGCAGGAGGACCGTGGGCAGGGGTATGCCTGACTGCCTGTCTGAAAGTTCAATGTACAGCAAATAATTTATTTTGCACAAAGTGCTTTGTGCATTACGCTGCGTCGTGTTCGAGTAAAGAGGTTTGATTGAGGTGTGGTCTTGTAACAGGAATTGAGCTGTTGTGTAATAAGTTCAGGGGAGTTAGATGAGATGTTGTAAATGCGCGTTTAAATCATTTCATTTGGTTATTTTATTTTATTTTTTTGTTGTTGGCACCGATTTGATTGCAATTTTAACGCCTTAATGGCAATGTCGTCAAATACAGCATATCTGACGATGTGCATAAGAGCAAAAAGCATATGATAGGTAAAACATACACATGCACCCAAATATACACTCACACTCACGCTCGCACACGCATACAGCACCACTTGAGTACATTTATTTATAGTATATCACAATATGTACGCAGTCAGTCAGTCAAACATTATCCTGCGCAGCGCTGGGATGCTTTTATTGTCTCGCTTTTCTTGAGCTGTTTGACTGCGCTTAACGCACATGCAATTGCTGCTGCTGCTTCTGCCTCTGCCTCTGCCGCTGCTCCTGCCACGGCTTGTCATTGTAATTCGATGTCTGTCTGCGCTCGGCGTAGTTTGACATTTTAATAACGTTTGCCACGCACAAACATTTTGTGCCAAGTTGTTGTTGCTTGTTTGTTGTAGTTGCCGTCGTTGTTATTGCCCGTTTTTGCGTTCATTCTGACTGTGGTGTCGTATTGTGTGTTTATTGGTTTTCGTTTACGTATTCCTATTCGTTTTCATTTCATCTGACATGTTTAGTCTGCTTTGGCGTTTGAGGACTTCGTTTATTTTTCTGTTTGTTTTTGTTTTTTTTCCTCTTTCGGAGAGGCTATAGAAAACTTGCCTGTGAAAATTGGCAGCTTGGTTTGAGCTAATGGATTTTTCATTAGTTGCAGTGTTATTTATCCTTAACCATTGTTTGTCACAACACAATATTGCCAAGATTGAAATATGATAAACAGCATTTAGTGTTTTACTTGGCATACATTTCACCCCTAAGTACTTATTCCAAAAAATTCTGACCGCAGTAAGCTACTTGAAGTTATAATGGGACTGAAATGTTAGCTTTTATAAGAGTAAGCCAGCAATATTTAAGCTGCTCAATTGTAGTTTCCTTAGAATAATATCATATTCAAAATGATGACAGTATAAAAACCATCAAAAACTCGTTTTCCATACAAAATTTATATAAAAGTGAAATTAATAAGTATTGACGTCATAGGTAAGTCAAACTATGAATGAAAAAATTGAATGTTTGACAACGAATTTCCAGCAAATAACAATATAAGGATACATAATCACAAAAAAAAAAAATATTTAATCTGGACACACTGCAGTCAATACTGTAATTATGAAAATTATGACTTTTCAATGGATACGACACTGTACTAAAATTGGCACACAACTCACACAGTAAAGTAGTATACTTGGTTACAGCCGCTCTGAAATGCTAAAGGCAAAACAGAAGTATTCGTATTATTGCTGTTGAAAAGTGCGTCGCAGGTGTCATGAAGCTTCGCCTGATACATTTGCTATAACAAAATTTGAAGTACACTTGCGAAGTGTCACTGAGTGTCAAACAACTTTTGCAACACCTTACTGCATATACTTTCACGAATAAATATTATTAAATAGCCAATATTTCGCCAAATTCATGAGGTGCTTACAGAAACAAGTGGTGAAATTCGCAAACAGCGAAAAGTACCTCATTGTGCAAAATATTTGAATAGCGAATAATAATATTGATAATTTTTTCAAAAATGGTGAAAACAACACGTAACTCAATTAACTTGGCTGTCATTTGCGGTGACAACGAAAATTGCCAACAGTGCGATATTTTCCACGTTATTTTTGTTGTTGCTTTTTATTTGTTGCCACTGTTTTTGCCCTATGCCATTTGCGCTGTGCAGCGACTTTTTGCCTTCATATTCATATATTGCATATTGTGAGTTTAAAAACCGAAAAAAAATAATACTATAACAATAACAACAACAATGCTGAAAACTATAAACCAGGTCATTCAAAATCAACTTATAGCAACAAATTAAGTGTATTGTCATTTAAATGCCGTTGAAATAAGGCGACAACAGCACAACTTGGGCACACAGTGCGTATAAGTAATGCAGTTTAAATATCCTCGTTTTTTTTGCTTTTTTTTACACATTGTATTTGTATTAACGTTGTAGAAAAAAGCAAAGTCATAATTTTTTGTTTTAACTTAACAAGCGCGACACAATTTGCTGTATTCATTTATTATTTAAGTGGACCATGCACAGGCGCTTTTTGTTTTCGCGCAGAAAAGTATGCAACGCTGGATGACATATAAAAGTATGCTATGCGTTTTATCATATAGCTGCAGCGGCCGAACCAAGCTGGGGTAGCTGCTATGCCTGGAATATATATTGGCATTCTCATAGCATTGAGTGTAATTATGAATGAGAAAGTGCGCATATGAAAAAATGCAGTTGCCATTTAAATTAAATAAAAAACCGCCAGCACACAGAGTTACTGTGCGCACAGCTTATGGTATACGGCGCCCACGCAGACGCAGCGTAAACAGCCAAAACACATACAGACACGATACTTAAGTAGATTTATGCTATACGTCAGTCGCGCGCATGTTTTTGCATAATTTATGCCACATTTTGCTTGCCGCTTGGCTTGCTATACTTTGGCTTTAGCGCCTGGCGATTTTTTATTGTTTCGCCTATTGTCTAGTGTAAGAAGGCGAAAGCGGCGACTGCGAGCACAAGGCGGACATTTTTATTTTGTTTACAAAAATTTATTTGCCATATATGTTGGTATTCTGTTTTCTTTCTGCTGCTGTTTTTGTTGTTGCTTGGCATATTTGCTATTTGCATAATTGTTGCATGTATGGGATTTGTTCGATACACATTCGTATTTTCATTTCTATGTTTAAATTTCATTTCGGTTTTTATTGTTACGACTCTTTTGTTTTATTATACCTAGTTGTTTCCCCCTGTTTTGGTTGTTGTTGCTTTTTAGTTTATGGCCGCCACTTTTGTTTGCATTATGCTTAGCTTGGCTGTGTTTTTTGTTATTGCTATTTCTAGTTGTGGCCATAAATTTTGTTTATTTTATAACCTACTATGGCTTGAATTGTGTTGTGTGATTTTCAATGCCTTAATGCGCATTGTACGGTTTCAGCAGTTTTATTTAATTTTTGAGTTTTTTTTCGCTTGTTTAACATTATGTATAGCACTTTTGCTTTTTTTGCGGCACAAAATTTGATTTCTTCTGCAATGAAAAATAATGGCTGCTCTAAATTGCCAACTATGAATTTTGCTCATGTATTGCCATTTGTGTTGCATAATTTAAAGAGCTTAAATAAACAGTGCAGCCATTTACGCAAGACAATCTTCCGACATTCCAATTGGAGTCTCAAAACGTCCTTTGCGTGTCCTATGTAAGGACTATATCCTGATTGCTGCTAGTCTAAATCTATAGTCAAGAAAATTTTAGCGAAGTATCTGGATGATCAAGTTTGAAAACAAAATGAGACCATTGGCTGGACCCACCTGTCAGATGGAGGGTTAATTTGTAATTTTTAAAATTTTTATTTCAATAATTTCCTGATTAATGCGTATTAACTTTGTTAATATAAATAACAATTATACATATATTGTAATCATTCTCTACCGAACAGTAATACTCTGATGAAAAGTAAAATATCAGCATATAATCTCTGCGTTTGAAAACTAAGCCCAGAGCAACATAAATCGCATATTAGAAACAACAAAATAGGACGTTTAAGTGCGCATCTTAATATTTGATGTACAAGAACGTAAATATCATTATATAAAGCTTCTTATTGATATATACTTATACATATATACAGGCATATACTGCACCCTTATATACTCGTATATAGGATTTGTTTTGATAATAATTCAAGCTGCCGACGTTCTTCAGTGAAGCCACCTCAACAGTGTTGAAATTTAACGAACTGTAAAAAATGCAAAATTCAACGAAAATGCGCCTCAAAGTTAGCCACTTAAACAAATAAAAATTTGCAGAACAAAATAACATAAAAAAATTATTCTCAAAAAAATACGTAAGCCTTGGCACAGCCAAAACAACAATCACAACATGGACAACAACAATACCAACGCATAAAGTAGGACACGCAGATGTAAACATACACAAAGTAAAGTGTAATGAGCATAAAGCAAAAAGCAACTTTAAAGCATTCAGAAGCCAATACAATGAAAACGAAAGTATATTGTGAGCGAGTGTGTGTGAGCATTTACATCACTTACCCCTCTTAACTGTAAACCAGCTTATTGCCGAACTGCCGCAGCGCATCAATTATGCTGACAACAGCAACAGCAACGGCAACCACAACAACAGCAACAACAACTTATTTAAACGAAAAATTTATGCGTCGCAAAAGAAGGCAAATGAAAGCGAAAGGTAAAATAAATCAACGGCAAAAAAATTAATGTAAATAAAATAAAAAACATTAAAATGAAAAAAAAAATCATTTTAACTTTTTAAAAACAGCAAAACACACCCAAGGCGTATATCGCATTTATACTGCTTAATACTGTGAATACTGAATTGGACGCACACTCATAATACGGAATTTTTTGCACTATTTTTAAACAGCTGCCAAAAATTACATTTAAAAATTAACATTTTTTAAATTTAATTTGTTTTCTTTATTATCTGTATACAATTGCAATTGTTGTAACCTTAAGAAAAAATTTAGAAAGATTTCCAAAAAGGATGAATATCAATAAAAATTTTCATTCTGCTATTTGAATTATAATTTTGCCGAAAGGGGCATAGCTGCACCTCCAATTTTACTTCAGTTTTTAGTTCACGTAACGCCTAGATAATATTTAATGGCAGCCTTTCAATCTTCTGGCTTTTGCTGAGGCATCTGTGTTTTGCTTAAAGGGGCAATTAAAACAGAGGTAAGTGGAGGTCCACCCTAGAGAGCTTATAATGTTGCAAAAGCGCTACAAAAATGGTTTAAGCCAACACTCAAGAGAAGTGTCCACAAAGAAAGAAAGTAGACTTGAAAAGCTTTTACTGTACTGCATGTATACACTTTATTTATTGTGATATAGATTTTATTTATTTATCGCAAGTGCGTGGCGCTGCCACTTTGCGTCGCGCAAATAAGACAGCAAATCATTTTTATTTATTTTTTAGTATGTTTTTATATATTCTTTCTCTGACGTGCAGCTGCAGCCAGGGCAAGCAATGATTGGGTCTTCTTCTTTATTTTTTCTTTTGTTTTGTTTACTATCTAATTGTAATTTGTGATTTGGCACGCCTGTGTCGTGTTGTTGGGCGCGCATTTGTTTTTGTTTTCTATACAGAACAATAATCATAAATTTTTAGGCAATTTAGCAGACAGCATTTTGCCTTTCCTAATTTTTTCTCTTTTTTTTTTTGCTTCTTTTTGTTAACTATTTGTTTTTGCCTTAGCTTCTTTGTTGTTTTGTCAAAAAGTTTTGCAGCCACTGAAGCCTCACCCGTCGCTGTTGCCTTTGCCTCTGCCTTTGCCTTTGCCTTTGTCATTGCCAATGCCATCTTCATCATCACATTGCCGCTGATGCTGCCGAAAATGAGCCTAGAATTTATTTGTTTTTGAGGTTTTAGCAAATTATTTAAGCTCATTGAACTTTCTGGTGTGGTTTTGGCTTCAACTTCGAGTACGGCTTCGACTATGGTTATGGGACTTTGTTTAGTTTCTGTTTTCGTATTGACTTGCGTAGGGTTGTTTGAAGTGCCTTCCAGGCTTGTCCCAGCTTTTGTTTTTGGCTTCATTATAAAAGGTTTTTATTGTGCACGTGTTTCCATTTTCAATTGCCCAACTCGCAGCAATGAAAACGGATTTATTTGTTATGACAATGTGGCGTATACGTAATTTATTTGTTTTCCTCTATTATGGGTGAAATTAACGCATACGATATGTCTGCTTTATTGTTTCTATTTATATAGCAGAGTTTCGTAATACGTTTGGAGTGCTATCGAAGCTAGCGAACCCAAGTTTCATATTTAGACCTAATGGCCTTTAAAAGGGTTTTCTGGTGCATTGACTTATGGCTGATGTTTGATTTCTCATTAATTTACGAAATACGTTAATGGAATTTGCCTGTGGTGCTGCTTAATTGACTGACTTTTAAGGGTTTGCGTAATGCTTAGTGTCACTTGAAATAATGACTAATATTAGGGCTTCCAAAGTATTTTATATTTTTTTTCATTGGCGCATAAATTGACAATTTGATCCAAATATTCCTTTATACTGTTCAAGTTTCTAGCAAAGTTGATTTTGTTATGATTATTGACATGTGCAATTAAGCAACACTTAGCTCATTTTTGACTTACTAATGAACTTCAGAATTGTCAAATAAATACATGTGAAATATTCAGTCCAACTCATACCATTAAGGTGAAGAAGCGGAAATACAGTTATACATAAATCACCCTACAGCATTCCATGTATGGACATACAATATTTTTTACAAGGATCTGGGGCAAGAAACCAACTAAGATAGTAAATGAATTAGATGAGAAGCATGAAGCATAGAGAAGGAGTATCGGATTCTACGAAATAATGTTACTTATGCTAGTTAATTTTGTTGACTTTTTTTAAAACACTCTGCAAACATTTACAGTAAATTTATATACAGCGTAAATAATTCTCAACAGTGGCTGAGGTATTAAGTATAATAATTTTTATTTTGGTTGACTTATGTATCACTGTAGTCAACATTTTAAAGCCCACATATAATCTTGTTTTTAATAATTTTTAAGCTTTACTTTGGCTGCACAGAAAGCTTTAATTAACTAAATAATTACATGAGCGTATCAAGTACAGTCATGGCAAATTCGGGAAAAATACCGACAAAATAAGCAGAAAGGAGCAGCTTTTTAAAAAGAATGATGGCAATAATAATAGCAACAGCGACAAGAACAAAAAGGACAGCAGTGACAGCAAGAAGAAGACGAAAAAGAAGAAGAACGACAACAGCGACAGCGACAACAACAATGACCGTAATAGCAATAACAACAACAACAATGACAATAGCGAAAGCATTAACAACAAAAGAAAAGCAATCCAGAACACAACCTTTCCTCTTGAACGCCAGTGAAAAAGGATATATAACATTTCAGCATTGATAGACATTTCCGCTAAAAATCAAACAAGAAATATGGCGAAAAATGGGAGCACAAGGCGCCATTTTGTATGCCACACACACACACACACACACACACACACACGCACACTTAAACCGAGTCACTGACATACATGCGCACATTGACGTTTGCGATAACAGCAAACGAGTATACGAGTACGCACAAACAGGCAATCCGACAGGCAGACAGGCATGCAAACATACTTACATACATATGTATATACACATACACACATAGCTACATACGTTAAAACGGTTTTCGAGCGCTCGCTTGAGCAGTCCTAAGCCAACAGAGCACAGCCCAATGAATGCCAGAATATGCGACGAGTGTGTGCTGCCAACTTGATTTCATTGATTTTTTTCCCACGATTACGAAATATATGAGGCAGTTGCTGCCTGGTTTTCTTTTACTTTTTGTCTGCCCTTTTGGTCCTTTTTTTTATTTTTTTCGTTCATTTTTTTTTTTTATTTGTTTTGCTGAGTCTGTTTAGGCATAGTTTTTTCGTTGCTTTTGTTAACATTGTTGTTGTTGGTGTTGTTGTTGTTGGTATTTGCTCTTCAGACTGCCGCTTGCGAAAATCCAATGCTTAGATCTGTGTTAATTTAAGTAAAAAATCATTTTGGTCTGATGTGTTTATTTGCCACGCCTAGCACAACACTTTCCCAAGCACACAGCAGCAAAGCCGAGTGGCAGGCAGTGAGAGTGAGAAGCGGGAAAAGGACAAAAAAGTAAGCGAGGACGAGTTAGTGAATGAGTGGCATGAAAAAGTGTAAGAGCATGCGATTTAGGCGAATGTCCTTTATTTTGCGCACAGTCAAGCATACACGCAGGCATGCATGCGCCGGTACTGGCGCTGACTGTGACGCGGACTGTGGCGCTGACTCCAGCTCTGGCTTTGCCTTTGGCTTTGGCTTTGGCTTTGGCTCTGGCTCTTAGGCAGGCAGACGGACAATGGGTTGATTGTTGCCTAGCGCCATATTAGTGATAATTTCGTTGGTTTCGCTTTACGCTCGTCGTTGTGTGCCTATCTATAGACATGCTTACTTAGATAGACAGCTACTAGCCAGATATATAGTTTGCCTATGCTATATGTGCTTTAGCTATTTCTGGCTGTTGTTTTTGTTGTTTTTGGCTGTTTGCCAAAGCGCCACTTTGGCGTCCTTTTATAGGAAAATGAGTTGTGAAATTTTTGCTATATATATATTTATTTTTTTTTTTTTTTTTTCGATATCGTTGCCTTTCATATGTATATGCCATATGACACATGCCCTCTACTTCACTTCCTACGGCTTTTGCTTTTTCTTATATTTTTTTTTTATTTTTTTCCGCATATATTTTGATTATGAAACGCTTCGATGAGTTTTGATATGAGTTAATGCGTGCGTGAATGCTATAGTGTGAGCGTGAGAGTGTGCTTGCGTGCGTGTGTGTGCATGCGTGCGTAAGTCGTGCTAGTCCTGGGAGTATTCAAGCTGGCAGCATGAAAAGTGGATTTCATATGTGTGTGGTTTGGCTTATTTTTGTGTTTACTTAAATGGTCTAATTTATGCTTATAACTTTGGAGCATTTTTCGCATTTTCATCGCCAAGTGCTGCGCGTATGAATGAAATTATTAAACGGTTGTCAAGCGTTAGATATAATTTCTTTTAGCAGTTTCCAAACTAAGCGATAAACCTACATAGACGGCGTATAATGGCATTTCATATGCGGTATGCGGCTGGTTGTTGTTGTTGTTCTTGTTATTATTGT
The DNA here is from genome assembly GCA_037044495.1 of Stegana nigrithorax. Taxonomy (NCBI): domain Eukaryota; kingdom Metazoa; phylum Arthropoda; class Insecta; order Diptera; family Drosophilidae; genus Stegana; species Stegana nigrithorax. Next base: position 16,902 of record JBAMBQ010004051.1, read on the forward strand.
TGTCGTTTGTCATTGCTTTTGTGGCATGGGGCAGGCAGCTTTTTTTTTTTTTTTTTAATAAAATCGACACTATAAGCTCAGTCTACAATGTGTAGCTTAAGGTCTGCCATTGTGTTTAGCTCAACTTGCCTGCGAGCAGGACCAGGATCAGGACCACGACCACAAAATAACAACGCATAACAATGTTTAAATGATATTCAAGTCCTGTGACCTCCGTAATTTTATCTATATGCTATATGGGGCTGCGTGTGAGTTTGTGTGTTGGCGACTAATGTGAAAATGTGCGCAGTCAGTTGGAAAATATTTGTGTGCTCATGCAACTTATTCAAATGTGCTTGGGTATGATATAATAATTTTTAGCTCATATATATAGAAATACATTTTTTTTTGTGGTGAATTGTGTGTTTTCATGCAACTGAAATTGAAAATGAAATGATATTTATGTAATATAATCGACTGCATGAGTGTGTAATAATTTTGTTAAAATTGCCAACTTTGTTGAGTGTGAAAACAGAATTATTGACATTTATATGAGTTTAACATATATTCACGTTTTGATTGACTTTTGTAGCTGTATATGTCTGTGGACCTAAGCGGAATTTACTTAGACTGCGAAATCGCTTATAATTTACAATGTGATTTGGTCAAGCAGAGTTTCAGATTGCTTCTGAAATAACTTAATATGTTGTTAAATTCGTCTTCCCTCATACCACAATTCGTCTTCCCTCATACCATTGCCGCCTCAAATTGATTAATCTTCCTACATTAGCTAGTCGGAGGTCCGTTTTGGGAATTCTTTTTCTTCATAACCTTATAAACGGTAACGTTTATTCTCCTCTTCTGCTTGCGAAAATTAATTTTAACGTGCCCTCGCGTACAACCAGATACTATTTACCTATTAGACTAAACATTGCACGATCATCTTTCTTACTGCATGATCCCTTTTATGTTGTGTGTTTGGCTTATAACTCTAACTATCATTTATTTTCTAACATAGCCTCTTCTTATACTTTGAAATCTCTTCTTACTCGTAGATTTAATGAAATTAGAAATAAGATAGAATTTTAATCTTATTTTAATGTTTACTTTAATGTATGTATTAATTTTAATTTAGTTCTTTAATTTTATTAATTAGTTTTTGTAATCTTTTAGTACTAATAAAATTTGCTAAGTAGATAAAGCAGCTGTTGACCATTATCGGTCGTAGCTGTGGAACAGACACTAGGTCTGGTTTCGTAAGTCCTCTTGCTTGGTAGTGCGGCTACCACAACGTCTGCGAAAAAAAAAAAAAAAAAAAAAAAAAATGTCTACAGGCTGGGATAAGACGTAAAATTTGAATCACCAGAAATAAATCTGGGGCATGGCTTACAATTTTTCACAATTTTTATGATTTCATTTCCTTTCTATTTTTGATAAATTCTTATTATACGTAATTAAATAACGAACAAAAACTTACCAATTGCTTAAGTCTATGAATATTTCAGGCTTAGCTGCAAACGTTGCCCATTCGCCACATTTTTTCTTGAAACTTTGTTAAACCAATTTAAATTTTTCATGGCATACTTGACGGCGTAACTGATTTTAAGACTTAACCCGAATATTTCAGCCCACGCACATGGTAAATTTAATAAGGAAAAAATTTAATTTGGATACACACATGACATGCCCTGACAAAGTCATAACGCAGAGCACCTCAACAGAGCGTGACAGCCCACTTAAACCAAGTAGAGGCCAACAAAGCAAAACATTTTTGAAGTCTTCATTATTTTTCTACATTCTTTTTTTTTTAATTAGACCTTAAAGACAGCTTAATTAAATCATTATAAAACATTTTACTTATCAATATTAACAAAAGGAACGAGGCAAAAGGAAAAATTTCATTAACTCAACACTTAAAGCGCTTTTTTAATCTAATAATAAATGCCATTATTAAAAAAATATATGTATATAATAATAATGAAAGAGAAAAAAGAGAAAAAAAGAAGAAATTATGTGCGTGCACAAGCGAATGGCAAGCGTGCAGGCTAAGAAAAGTAAGATGTATGTACAATATAAAGGACATAACAACAACAACAACAACAAGAACAAAAAGAACCACAAAAGAAAAAGAAGCAGAAAAAATTATAGAAAAAAGAACTTCAAACTCATTTTCACTGCAAGTGGCACAAAAGCAGGAATTAAGTGTGTGCGACGGACCGACAGACATAGAGACAGCCAACCAGCCAGACAAACAGACAGGACGCCAGCACAGATGAACATACACACACACAAACATAAAGCACATGCCGTGCTTTTATGCGCTTAATGTATGTCAAAATGTGTGAAAATGTTATAAATAAGGCTTTATATATGTATATGAGCATATCATACTCGCATGTATATATTATGCACGTATGTGAGCCGTGTGTGTATGGGGCCAATGGGTAGCGCCGGCGCGCGCGAAAAAGTCCTTGACGCAATCGACTTAATGCGTGTATTTAACTCTGACATACATACATACACCAACGCGTACATGCGTAGATATGCACATATAAGTATTTATTTTATTTTATTTTTTTTTTGTTTTTTTTATTGTTTTATTTTGTTTTTTATCTCATAGGGACATGCGAGTAAGTGTGCGAGTTTAGTTGACGAACTGTTGTAGAGGGGATGCATGAATGCGCGTCTGTACACTTGGCTTGGCTGAGGACATTCGGCAGTTCGAGCGTGCAAAGATATGTTGGGCGATGGAGCAATGACAACAACAATTCATGGCACACGCACACCCAAGTATGCCTCAACTGATTATATAATAAAATATGTTGATTAGGCTGGTTCGGCACTGGCATGCCAATGGTTATGGCTGGTTGGTTGGTTATGTTCTGTGGCTGCTTGCAATTTTGCAGTCTGGTAATTTTGTGGCAGTTGGGTTTGCGTTGTTGGGGCAATTTAACATTTATTTAACTGCAAGCAGCAGCTGAAATTGCCTTTATTTTGCATATTAAAAAGCTTATGGTTTATTATTTTATATGCAATCTAATGGGAGGTAATCCCTTGGGATAAAATGTTGCCATTATGTTGGAAAGAGATGCCCACACGTAAGAGCTGTTAATATAAGAGTAATTGCTTGCCTCAAATTTGAATTACTTTTGTGTTAAGGAAAGGTGTTCCTTAGTTCAGATAAATAAACGATCCTTTCATGCTTTTGTATGATTTAACGCAAAAGATTGTTGTTCATAATCACTATGCAATAAGCTTTGATTGAAGAGTTATTCCCAGATATTCAATTCGTAAGCACACAGTTATTGAAATGTTGAAGTATTATTTTAAGTATATTTAAACACCGCTTTTTAGAGATCTGGGGATTCAAAGTCAAATCTTGTCTACCTAAAGACCTGTTCCATTGTAGGTACTAACTGAAAAGCGTTGTGAAGCAACACAAAGTCATATGAGAAAAGTTGGCAGTTATTATATAAAAAACAATTCAAGGCTAGCTATTTTTTGTAAGGAATGAATTTATTCGCTATTAATTCATTCAAAATTATCAACAAAGGCATTGCTGAAAATTTTCTTCTCGAAGTTGGTAAGGATGTGCTTCATTATTCTTATGTTAAAATGGTATGAGTTAAAGATATCTATCCCATGTTGCTATATTTGCATTGTTTGCATTCTATTTTTTAAAGTACTTGAAAAGTTAACGTTGCACTCTTCAACTGCAATTCCTGAAGTCCATTTTTTCTAATGCTGAAATATGCAACTTTGTAGAAGTAAACTTGATTGATCAAAGCATATACGAATGTCCTCGATACCATAAAGACATAGAGACATAAGTCAGTGTCGTCTCTATGCCAAACATACACAATAAAAGCACTAACGAAATTACTGCCAATCCAGCCTAATGTGTATACAAATGATAGCTCCAGCTGAAACGTGTGCTTTTGGTTTTGTTGTTTTGTCTTTTTGCATTTGATGGATTAACTTGGCATAGCTTGTCCTCAACTGCTATCAACGCAAAAATTTCCTGCCTATCTGCTAAACTCATATGCCAATCGTATGAATATGGCTTTGCCTTTGGCCTTGTCTAAAAGCGACACTCCGCAAAGCATCCAGCCAGTCAGCCAGCCAGCACTTGGCCGTCCCTAACCGGATGTGCATAGTTCGCTCACATTTCCCTTACGCTATGGCACGCTTAATACTGACTATCGCTCTTGAAATTCTACTTACGCTCGCAATTTCACTTCCTATCAGTTTGTCATGCATACTACCGAATACCGACTATCGACATTTGTTTATACCGTTCGCTCTGCCCATTTCCGGCAATGCTGATGCCAAATGCTGAGTGATTGGAAGTTTTTCCTACTTTTTTGGTTTTTTTCTTTTCTATTTTTTTTTTTTTTTTTTTTTTTGTGGAGTTCGAAAGTCAAGGTGTGGGTACAAGCCGACTGCCATACTTATCAAGAGCAGCGTCAGCGTTGTACGTCGTTCATCGTTCATCGTTCGTCGTGCGTCTCGTTGCCGTTTCGTAGCAATGCCTTTGAAACATGCTTCAATGAATTTTTGCCAACGTGATGCGCATTAGAATGTTGTATATTCAAATGAGCACATAATTTGTTTGTTTGTTCGTTTGTAGGCACTTTGTCTTCGCCGTCATCATTATCATCATCATGCGCAGCAGCATCATCATCATTACCATCGTGATGCCGATTGTGCACAGGCATGCATACTCCGATTTGTATTCGTACATATGTACATACATGCGTATTAGCAATTTTATTTGATTGTACTTAATGCATGTGCGTTGATTTCGAAAATTGTAGCTCAACACATTGTAAGTGTGTGTGTATGTGAATGTGTGTGTGTGTTTGCCTAAGTCAGCCAAAGCAGAAGCATTTCAGAATTGCAATTATTCTCATGTGTCTTACTCTGTCTTTTCTTGGCCCACTGATTGTAAGTATGTATGTGTGAGTGAGTGTTTGCTGTTGGGCTGTGCAAGTTTTGTTGCCATGCTATAACTTTGAAATGAATTTTCAAACAAATTACAAATAAATTGACAATGTGCGAGAGCTACAATGTGCGCAAGGAGAGCGCGATAAACCGAAATATGTTAAATATGCAAATTTCTTCATTTTTTATATGTATGCGTGGGCGTGCTATGTGACTTAGTTGCTATGTATTTTTTCCATTTTTTGTTTCCTTGCACGCCCATAACAACAGCAACTAACGCCAACATTTGCTGACTTACGTAACGCACGCAGACCCAGAGGAAACAAACTAAGCTCCCAATGCACAATTCGCGCATAAATTAAATGTGTGTGATTTTTTTTACCTTAATTTTTTGAAGAATTTTCTTACGTACACATTAAATTCTTTTATTTATTTTTTTAACGTTTTGTAATGCTATTTTCTAATTTTTATTTAATTTAAAATTTTTTTTTACAGACAAACACAGACTTGAGGTAAGTCAACAACGCGTCCGCCTGTTGTTGGGCGTGTTTGCTTATTAATTATCTACGTTTTAATTTATTCGATTTTGCTTTTAAAAAAAAAACAAGTTTTCTTTTATTTTACTCTGCTCGGCACGTTGCTTTTTCATTTAGTGTAATTTTGTGTTTTTTTTTTTGTCAGCACGATGACAGTCACGCAGCTATTCATCAATGTCAGAAAAATGTCCACAAAAATTGTTGAACCAAATTAAAACAAAATGCTCGACGTTAAAAGCATTTTATTAAAAAATACTACGTTGCTTAAACAGGCAGAAAAAATTTTAAAAGTAACAACATGGAAAACAAAATATTTTGAAATAATTAAAGGAATGCGTTCAATTTTTTCAAAAGCATATTTTCTACTTTGGCATACATTTTTACGTAATGTATTTAAGTCGTTTTTTTTTTATATTTTTAGTTTAATAAAAATCAGGACATTTATTCAATTTCCCACATTCAGTTCCGCCATTGCCATCACTCAGTTGTCCTGCATTTCCTTTGCACAGCACTTTTTTTCCTATTTGCAGTTTTTCCCAGCAAATCGGATTTGTTGCAATCAAATATATTTCATATAATTTTCAATGCCGATTTGTTTTCCATTTTAATGTTTTATTCATGTATTTATATTTATTTATTATTATCAGTTTATTTGCATTTCCTTTTGATGACGTATTTATTTTGGAGAACAAGTTATTGAGTGATTCTTAAAAGGCGCCAACGAATGTTGTTTTAATGATATTTTTTTGCAATATTTTGAATAAAAATCATTATTGAAAAAAAAACAGTCAGGTATCTGAAAAAGCAGCTGTAGCCAAATTTGTTTACTGCTTGCTTTTTGTTGCCTACTTCTCGGCTGCCTGTGTAAGGTGCAAATATTTAATTGATCTGTTACTGTTTACATTTGGCGTTCGAAAATTATAAAAATGTTATGCACAAGAAATATTGAAACAAACATTTTTTTAACTGAATATGATTGCATTATAAGTAAACTTAATTAATTACACGATTTGGACTGCAGCGAATAAAGAATATTTTTAAAAAATTTATAGTGTATATAAATGAATTAAAATATTTTCTAGTTAGTTTAAATCTTTAAATATTTTTTCATAATTTTTTTCTGTCAAGCAGCACATAACTTTATGCTATAGCTATTACTTAAAGTCAGCACAGTTAAAATTTTGTCAAAATGTTGACAAATTGAAATTGAAACTACAGCTTACCGTAGCAAAACAAAAATAAAAAAAAAAAAAAAACAAAAAAGTAAATCAAACTTTTTACGGCTGTGGATATAATCCACCTAAAAAACGTCACACTTAATGCTGTGTACACGATCGCACAACTACCACACGGCAATTTCAACGTTTGCCACTCATTTGTGGCATGTCGTATGTGGCATGCAACATGCACATTTCATACCTCAAGTTTTTCATATGCTGCTGACAGTTGTCAACACTGAAAACCGTTTTCCAGGCGCAGTTAAGCCAGCGCCAGACCGAAAGAGCATGCGAGCAGGAGAGAGAGAGAGAGTAATAGAAAAGGAAACCGAGTGTGAGCTGGGGATTTATGAACTCGTATGCCACTTAAGCTGTTCATAAATCAATTTCGTATTTATTTCGTGCACTGACTGTTGCAATAACAACAGACGCAAACTGCGCACAACAATTCACAACAAAAACAGCAACAACAACAACTGAGTAGCACTACAATGCCAATTACAACAACCGACAAACAAATGCAGCAAGCACAAATTTTTTTCGTACCGACTTTGCGTGCAGATGAAAACAAGTAAATAAAAAAAATGATACACAAAAACCAAATAAAAACAAAACAAAAAAAAATAATGAAAAACTGAAAATAACAACGAAGTGACTGTCTGGCTCTCAAAAAAAAACAAAAATAAAAAAAAAAATTATAGTACCGGATTCATTTTTTAAATAAATAAAAACACATAAATATTGTTTTTAAGCTACAAATGAAATATGGCATAAATTGATGACATATACGCATTTTGTATATAAATAAATGGATTTCACAATAACTATTTTGCCTGTCATAACAAAATTGCATTAAACTTGATTATTTTCCTTTTTGTATTGCAATGCTTGTGCTTTTGATAGAAAAAAAAATAAAACTGCAGCAGGACAAGACAAATTGATTAAGTAATGTCCTTGCCGCTTTAGCTGCATAAGCTGGATCTGTGTTTGTGGATTTTCCTGTTGCATACATATCAAGAAGAAGATTGAAGAAAGCTTAAGGCACTATGTTTATGTTAGTTTTTGTGTAAGAGCAAAATTGAAAACAAAACTTAATTGACGAACTAATCATCGTGAGTACCTAAGAGTTTTATTCGTTAAAGAATTAAGAACTCAATGCGGAGGAAGAGGAACCCAATTAAGTAGGAATAATAAATGAAATAACTAATTAATGATATCAGCGGTAAAGATATCTTTAGTAAAATTTTGCAAAATAACTCTTGAGGTCATATATAAAGCTGAAGCCAAACTTATACAAATATATATTGCTCCCGATAAGAAAGTCAAATTATAATACTAAAAACAAAGTGAAGTGTGTCTATGAATTTTTTTGGAAATGGTTTTTAAGTATTAGCAAGATTTAGCAAAGGAGAATGAACAACCAAATATTTTTTATTTATATTTTGGTTACGGGTTTTTCTAAAGTCATCTAATATATTGCATATGTGTCACTTACTTTATTATATTATAATATATGATTTTGTTCATAGGAAAAAATAATGTAATAATTGTAATGTAAGAAACGTTCAAGAATCTAATATACCAAAATAAAAAAAAAAAAAAAGATAAAATATATGCACTTATTTTTGCATTGGGTGTCAGCAATGTATTTTATTGCTTTTTCCAATAAAATTTTGCTTTAAAATTGCTGCATAATTTTATCCGACTTTCGCAAATCTGCGTCATAAGGCCTTCAAATTGGAGTGCTTTGCAAAAAGTTTTGTTGTGTGTATGTATGCGTTGCAAAAAGGACGCATTAGGCGTTATATTTTCTTTAATTAAATTTTTTGTTTTTTTGTATTTTAATTTTTTATATTTATATTTTACCATTGCCATATAAGCAGTCTGTGGCGCTAAATGCAAAAAACTTCAAAGATCACTTCAAATGCTGATTGCGATGCTGCTTTTGATTTGCATTTTTAATCATTTTTGATTTGCATAAATATATATATAAACTTTTTTTTTTACCTTTATCGTTTTAATCAGCTTTGGGTAGTTAGGCTGATGCGTTGCGCTTCTCCAGCAAATCTGCAAGTTATAAAGAAAGAAATATTCATGAAAAAAGGCATTTATTTTAAAAGAAAATAAAAATATAAACAAAAAAAGTGCGGCATGCAGAAATTAAAAGGCCGAAGGTTTAAGCTAAAAAGGTTGATGGAATTTTGCATATTTTTATTTGCGCCCTTTTTTATATTTCTTTTATTTTTTTTTTTTGCGCGTGCGCTACATGTCGTGCGTGCTAGGCATAAACAATTTGTCATGCTGTTCGTTACTTTTCTTTGAATATAAAAAACAAAAAAAAAAAATAACAACCAAACAATAACATTTTAAAAACTAAAATGAAATTAAATATTACTCTTAAAAGACCTTTCGCCAGTTTTTACTGTTTCAGATTTTTGTTTAGAGTATATCCTGCCAGCTTAGTGCAATCGAGTTAAAAATTTATTAAGACCCGTTGTGTATAATAAATATGTTCTTCTTCATTACTCCAGCTTTGTTTCGCGTTTTTTTTTTTTTTTTGTAGCTATATAGATTATAGTATAATCTTATATCTAATATGATTGAGGGTTGTCACGTTTTTAAGACGACAAGGGCGCTTCAGAATTAGTCCTGCCATGCTCCAATGCATAACTGTTAGGTCTTGCACGTAGGCGCTAAATGTGATGTGCAAGTTGAATACATTTTTTTTAAAGAATGCTTGCTGAATTTCTGCTTAACTTTTCTAAATACGAAAAATGAGTAGCGTCTTTGCATGCAGGACACAGCATTGTCGTATTACATTTGCTGTTCCTTGGTGAATTTATTATTTGTTTTCTAAGCAGTTGAATGACAGAAAATTAAATATTCCATTTAATGTCACAACCAAGAACTAAAATGAGAAGAAATAAAAGAAATTAAAAGAAAAACTTAACAGCCAAAACATAATGAAATAGAAAACACGCAAAAAGAAATTCAAATTAAAAAAAGACAACGTTGACAAGGATATATTATACATTAAAGAAGTTCCATGGCTGGTCGTGCGTCACATAGATTTTTGCATATTTTTAAAATATTCTTATGACAGCACAAGTTTAATATAAAAAATGTTCGCTGGCAGAACAATTGTTTAATTGAATATAAGTATATGTGTTTATTTATATATATTTTTTCCCTCAGCACTTGCCTGATGAGTTAAGTATTCAGTGCCAAATATTGACAACTGAAATAAACTGCCAATCAAGCGAAAGACAGCGTTTCCAGTTGATGGCAAATCAACCCCTCAAATCAATGACACAAATAATTTTGCAATTATGATGTGCGGAAAAAGGAAGAGGGCGTAGGAAGAGCAGCTGAAAGCCCGCGCTAGCACGAAACCAATAGAAACCGCTGAAATTCAATAATGGAATATTCCATGCAATATTTTCACAAATAGATTTTTAATGCTTGGCAATTCTTTTCGCAACATTTCTGCTACGTCTGCCATTAATAAGCAAAGAAGCAAAATTCTGAACTAGCACCCTCAGACGTCTGCAACGCAACGCACCGTACCGCACCGCTCACCCGCGCATTCCGCGTGTGTAATGAGCTCATGCGTACAGCAGCAGCAGCAGCAGCAGGAACCGCCTCAGCAGTCATGAAGTTTGTTTAAGCAGATTCCCGCTGTTGGGTCCTGGGCTCTTTGCTGCGTGCAGACTTTGTTTTGTTTACACAAAATTTTTCATGTATTTTCTAACAGGTTTTTCTTCTATGTTTAAACTTTTTTTTTTTTGGTTTTTTTTTTTTTACTTTTAATAATTTTGTGCGAACAGACAAATTTGTAATTTGTAAACGCTTGGCGCGCTAAGTGAAAGCAAGTGCTGCTGGGAAAAATGAACGCATAGCGGCAGCAACTTAAGGCATGAAGCGTAATAATGACGTTTGCCGCAAAGGAAGAAAATAAAGAAAAAGCAAGATAAAAAAAAATAATAAAAAAGTGTGTACAAGTGGCTGAACTTTTCGAGTGTAAGAAATTTAATTTTCCAAACGTTCGTCTTATGGTGCATGGTGTATGAAAATTGCTTTTGTTTAGCATGCTTAGTGAATGCGAATTTTCTCTTTTCCTTTCTTCTTTTTTTTGTGCATTGTAGTGGCAGCTTTGCCAAAGCTTAGGCAGCTCGTTGTGTATGGGTTGGTTGGTAAACAAGCCTAAGTTGAATACGAAAATAAGTGCGTAATATTAAAATATGACATTGTCTGCCAAAATGGGAGTGTAATTTGTAACGGAAAATGATTGTGTCTGTGGCTTGCTGAAAGGTCTTTGGCTTTTGAAAATTGATGCGCAGTAGTTCGACGAGACACATAAACAAAAAAAAAAACAAAAGAAATTCCCCTTAGTAAATATCTTTATTTACTGCAAAAAAAACAGCCGATTGATGCAAGTTGTTGCTGACACGATACTACGCGCCTGGTACAGAAAGTTTCATTAGCTACGCAGATCTGAATTGCGCATCAGCATATCTTATGGCGAAATCAAATCTACTTACTGAGCAATGCTTTGCATTTAAAGGGAATGAACCCTCGCAAATTCCACTCGGTTATGGGGTCATGAAGTAGATCTTACACCACCTCCCACAAACTTTAACCCCACACAATAACAAAAAACAAAACACACGTATTTTCGGGATAAAAGAAGTCATTGACAGGCAAATATATTGTTCAAGATAACGAAGACATGCTGTGAAGAACTTGTCCAACTAATTCTCCGAGCTTACCAGGAGCGAATAAAATGAATTTTGACTATCACGATCGAATTTAATAGCTCTCAATATAAAATAAAAAACCTCAAATAATCTATTTACGGGAACACAATAATTTTGAATCCTATTATGTAAGGACAATTTCTCAACTATTTGAAAAAATAGTTTATGTATTTAAAAAAACGCCTACGCTTATGCTCGGTGACGCTCTCTGTATCGACCAACTCGTGTTCCTGCGGCAATTCGTCCGACAATAGGTCCATCACGGTATCGTTTTGATTTACATTCATGCTTTTGGTGGCAGGGCATGGAGCTGGCAACGGTTTGGAGGGTTCTTGCTGAATGGGTGCAACGTAGTTGCGTGGAGTTTTCTTCACGCGCTTACGTTTCGATTTACGCTGCGATCGCCTACATGATGGCCTCTTGACAAGTGACGTTTTATGCAGTGCGCTGTTGAGTGCTTTTGCCTTAAACATTTGACATTTGTGACATATTGCGCGATGATGTTGCGCTACCTTTACCTCGTCCTTACATTTCGGCACTTCCAATGCCTTCACATCAGCCGTACACTCAGGCACTTGCTCTGCTACTGGCGGCGTCTGTGTGCTCTGCGGCTTGGAGGGTTTGCGTGCCAGCTGTGCAACAGAAACTACTTTCGTGGCACTTTTTGAATGTCTACGGTTGCTGCTCCTTTTCTTTGTTGTCACATGCTGCGAATTTTCTATTGAAGGTCCACCGACTTCAAACAAATTAGGTGTCTTCGGATCTTTCAATGTCGGTGTATTTTGACATTCCAAATTTTTAAAATGCTTGCGCCACTTGAGCACATAATTGCTCGGCTTAAACTTGTTGCGTGACTTCAATGGCGTTGCATTCCAGGCTGCGGCCGCACAGGCCAACTGTTCATTTTTGGTTAGGTCTACATTTTCACGCCTATAATCCTCCAAGAAATTTATAAAGGAGCGCTTGTGTATTGTCACCGTGTCCAGCGGATTATCGAAAATGCGCCCCAAAGATTTATCCAAACCATCGGTAAATCTGTCCCTGCAAGGCGATTTGCAGGAGGAAGACGCGACACCGCGCAGGGATATATGTTTTGGTTCCATGGCAACATCCTCGAGGTCAAACTCTCGCATGAAATTCTGATAGGCTTCTAATTTTCCTCGATTCTGTGGATCCTGTAACTTTTGTACATCAATGATCAGATCCGTCGCCTGTGGCTCCACGCGCACGTGCACGCTGCTGCACTGGAATATGGGTGCGCCGTTCTCATGGGTCGCTGACGCTTGCGCATATGGATCTGCATATGTTGGAGAAGCCTTCGAGCAATCGTGTGAAATTATAAGTGGCTTGGTAGCTTGCTGCTTGGCTTGCTTCACTGACTTCGACACCTTCACAGTGGCTGGTGCTTCTTTCTTTCCACTGTCTTCCGACTGTCTTTTGGACTGCTCGTCATCTGCTTTTTTACTCCCTTGCTTCTCACAATTAGCTTCCACATCATTCTTTTTCAACGATGCTAGCGATATCGTCTCCAACTCATCATATGGCACCACATCATTGTTAATAAAGCTTTCCAACTCTAGCAATTCAATTTGCCACATTGAATCCGTTAAAGATTCCACTCCAGTCAACCCTTTTTGTACCTCATTTTGCGATTTTAAACGCTGCTCCTCCTCCTCCTCCCTCTCCTCATCAGCCATTTTATCCAGTAGCTCATGCATTTGACTCCCTGAAAGACTTAACATCTCGGCATTAGTCAACATGACCTCGGCATTACTCTTCATATCCAATAGCAAACGATCCGTGCTTGCATCCAGTGAGTCCTCCATTTCTTTAAGAACATTGCACAATATTGTACGCATTTCAGTTGGACTCTTCATATTAGCCGCATTGAAAAGCGCTTTATGTTCTGGTAGAAAATCGCTCCAGAGCTGAGCGCCCATTTTAACATGAGCATTGGATGAAGTATCTTTATTCACATCCCGGAATACACGCAAGAAATTAAAAAATGAGTTCTGGCTCACCGAAGGTAAGTTCTCGGTATTTTTTTGCTTATTTTTCCGTTTCCTCTTACCTCCCTTTCGCTTTCGAACCATCGTTAATTTTATGTTTAATAACAACAGAAAACAATTTAAAATAAAATATGCAAACAATATTTAACGCAGTGTATATTTCTCCACTGCTGAATGATTTTAATTTTTTGTTTTTCTTTTCACAAATATTAATTAGTTATCCTCGCCTACTAAGTGTGTTTGGCTTCTTTCTAAAATTCTTTAGTGGAAATTAAGATAAGCAAAGTGTTAACATACATGTAATATATAATATTGATTATAGCATTAACCGTGTATTCAATGTACCTTTGAAGTTTCGGAGGTTCAAAACAATTTCAAAATAATCCCAACCAGTGAAGAAATCTGTTCAGTAATGGCTTGTATTAGTGTTCTGAGGAGGTTAATTCACTTAAACAATGTACGATTGCTTGAATTTAAATAAGGTGGCAACATTTAATATGAAAAATTCAAAATAAATGGAAAATAGATATTACTGCTAAACAAACCAGAAACCATATATTCATTTATATACATTTATTTATATTATTAGAAATGCGCCATTTGGCCACAAGCATCGTGACATTAAACGCAAAATAAATACGTGAAGATTAAAGTTCAGACAGGACATCGCGTAAACGGCAACTTAAGCCAGAACTCAGCAAAATTATGAAGAATCAATTAGAAGCTTAACAGGCGAATGCCCACAGGAATGTAAGACAACATGGAAAGGATGACATTACGCTTAGCCAAGTGTTGAGTTGAGCTGAAGTAGACCAACAGCTGTGCGCCACACGAAAGGCAACGAAAACGAGACGTGGCATGTCAAGGTTTGAACGTCGCCGCCAATTATTAAAATGCCAGCCAACTTGTGATACAGATTAATTACATTTTAATAATAAAAAAAAAAACCAACATACAAAAAAATAAAAAAGACGAGAAAAGAAAAAACCAACACAGGAAAAATTTAATAATATTTTGTACACAAACAATAAGAAAAGAACACGAACAGCTGCGTGTATTGGCCACAAATTAATTTATCAGCCAGTTGGGCGACGTCGGCAGCAGTCAGGCGGCAACAACAGCCAGGAGCAGTTGAATTTTGAATTTTTCAATCAGGCAAAAGTGCCCCAAAAGTAGCACAAACAGCGGAGAAACATGTTTGCATAAGAAGAAGCAGCACCAAAGGCACTCGGTGGGAATGGAAGAAAGAGAGACCGCGCAGTTGCTTGTGTTAGTGTGAGAGAGTGTGAAAAAACATCAAGCAGATTATGTTTAAAAAGAAAAGCAGGCAAACAAATATAAAATAAAAAAGAATCATAGCAAGCCAAGTTTCAGTGAGCAGAAACTTGTCTAAAACTTGTGCAAAATGTAAACGCAAAAAAAAGACTTCCTTCCTGCCGGCTTCAGTACAAGTTATCGTTGTGCACGCGCACTCGCACACACACACTCAGATATACACCCACACACGTCACACACCCTTATGTAGCATAATTTATGCAGGGGTCGAGCAAAAATTTTGCGCAAAAGTTTATGCAAAAATATGCTGCTACTCTATACACTACATGTCGTACGGTGAACTCTCAGACGTAAGGCAGGGGGAGGCAGTGTAGACTTGGGTTTTCATTTGCTCGACTGAAACATGGTAAAGGCAACAACGCAGACAATCCGGGCGGCTGCCAACACATTAACAAAAATTGATTTTGCCTTTTGTTGCATAGTTCGGTTCGTTTTTAGTTTTGTTGGGGGTTTTGCAAGTATGTGAGGTCGTCAATGGGTTAATATTATAAAATGTATATATAGAACAAGACCAGCAACAATTTTAGCAGCCAGTGCGCTGCCTGATCATGTCTTGCTTTAAGTTGCCTTGTCTTGCCTACCCATGCCTTGCCCCGTCCTGACTTGGCTTGAGTGCATATTCGCTGCCTGATTGCCTGGCTGGCTGACTGCCCGCTAAGCAAGGAAAAATGAAGCAATTTGTTTTCTCAATTTTTGTAGTTTGCAAAAGTGGTCGAGCATATTTTTTGATTGGTTTGTGTTTGCATAAGTACGAACCACGAGCGTAGGCGTTTGGCTTAGTTTCGTCTGCAGTCAATGTGTGTGCGTGTGTGTGGCGTGCGCGGGTTCTTGCTGCCGGGCTTACGTCCTTAAATGACATTAACAGAACATTTCTATGTATGTATATAAGGCAGCAAATAAGTAAAAATATGTCAGCGAGTAGCTAATCCATTGCGCGTGTCATTCTTTAGTTTTTAAGTTTTTAATGTTCATTGATTGACGAATTCTATGGATCTCATATATGCGACGCTGTATGACTAATTAACCAAAAAAAATTAAAAATCTCTACCAAACCCCGAAGCTCTTATTATCAATCCACCCAAAAAACGCAACACATAACTGTTGCTGAGTCATGCTTTAGCTTCTTAAGCGCAGATATTATGCACTGAGCTAAATAAATCACCCTAATCTACATAGCAAATGCCAGTTGAGTGAGTTTAATTGCTCTCCCTCCTTAAAAATGTCAATTAAGTTACAAAAAAAGCAATACATGAGCACTTATGATAATTGGGTTTGCTACGGTAATTAGAACATTTTTTTATTTTTTTTATTTTAATAACATGCTGCTGTGATAGGGTTTTTACAGACGATTAAGTTGCTTTAATTAAAAAAAAAAACAAAATATATAATTGCTTAAACACACAGTCTGCCTGATATGCATTAGCATGCATAATTAAAACATTTTCTTCAGTAGAACCTTTGCTGAATAAAAGCAAAACTTTTCAAGATTTCCGGACGACTTTTAATGCCTATGTAAACGCCTATGCCTACCATCACGCCTTAGAAACCCAAAAAAAAATAAAAAAAAAATACAACCCAACTTGATTAAGAAGTTTGCTTTGAACGTTGAAAAGCAGCCGACATTTGCAATTCTAGCTGCGCTCAGTTAAAAGCTTATTTTTAATTTTAATATGTTTAAAAAATAATTCGTGCGTGCATTTTGCCAAAAAAAAAAATAAAACAAAAAATAAACAAAATAAAAACAAAAAAAAAAAGAAACCCAAACGAAAGAAAAAAAAATTTCCTAATTAAGACCATAACGGCAGTTTTAACGAAAACGTCTGGCAAGCGTTAATCCACAAAGTCGGCGGAGTGCAAGGACTTTGCCTAAAACGCAAAACCTTGTTGCCAGGTGCTACACGCTTCGCATAGCCATAGCCATAGGTTTCGACTCTGGCATAAGGCATAATCAGCAGGCAGAGGGTTTGCGTTTGCGTTTGCGTTTTATGCGCAGGCAAATGAGAAAATTCATTATTTAGCATTAATTAAAGCGAATTATGCACATTATTAACACACACTAACCGGCAAATGGCGCAAAACCATAAGCGAGCAGATGGGAGGCACGGCGTGTGAGGTGTGAGCCGCTTAGCCTAACACCCTCAGCGTAGACAGCTTGGCAGCGTTGTTGTTGGCCAAGTGCGCGGCTGCAATGTCGACAGCATAAAAGCATGAAAAAACAACATATAAAAGACAAAGATATAAAGTAGCTTGGTAAGCAAAGAGAACAGCACTAAGCCTAGTAGGCAACAAAAACAACATGTGTAATATGCAGCAGAACAATATTTAAGTATAATGCTTGAAAACATAAACAAGAGGAAACATCGCGTGCAGGTGTTTAAATTATGCAGTAAAATGTTCAACGTATAACAGCGTCGATGTTTAAGACAAAAAAAAAAACAATAGCAACAACAACAAGGCTGCAGACAAATAGCAAAAGCAACAACAATATTGGGGCACCGCAATCAAATTTAGCTAACACAAACGTGCAACAACAAACAACAACAACAGACGACAGCAAACAAGGCAGTCTCCCACATTCACACACACACACACACACTCACACGCACACATAAACGTGGAACCTTCTCATCCACTGCAGCTTTGCTCTGCTGATGAGTCTGACGCGTGTTGGCAGCAAGGACGAGCGAACGTGCGCGACTGCTTGTGTATGGCATGAATAAAGTAAACAAATACCGTTATAGTTAGTTAGCACTACTCACAGCAGCAGCAACACGAACAACAACAGCATGACTCCTCTATACATATGTACATAAGTGGAATGTGCGACTTGGTGCTGACGCTGAAGCTGCTTGCAGGTGTAACTGTCTGCTGGTCTGTCTCTGCTCCTGTCTGTCCGTCTGCTTGTGCGTCCGTCTGTTGTCTGCCTCAAAGCCGGAAGCTACGTGAAAAACTATGCCGGAAACGGAAGCCGTCACGAGTGTCTCCAAGCAGCCCACAGACCGTGCACACAATCGCATGCGGCAAGTGAATACTTTCAGTTACTGCGCAAGGGTATCTCCGGCTGCTTATGCAAATGTTTCGTATTCCGATGCTTAGTTTTACCCGGCTGTTCCGTGGCTGCTCGTTTGCACTTGGCTTGTTGTGCCTGCACTGCGCGTGAAAGGTCAAAGTTGGGTTTGAAAACTGCTGATTACTGGTTTGCATATTCAACGTGAAGTGGCACACTTGGATTGGCTGTGGGCTGTCGGCATTTGCATGATGCGAGTTTTGCAAAAACTCATGTGAGTGGTTAAGTGTTGCCAGATTGCATACTTTTTGGCTTATTATGATTGCTCCAAAGTAGTGGTTTCGGTTTTGCATAATCAGCTCAGCTATATAAATCTCAGCTTTAATGCCAAATTAACATTTTTCTTAAGAAAATAAGCCATCTTTTGCAGAACTGCACATATATATTCTTCCTGTCCCTACAGGTAGTTTTTTCTTTGTCTATCAAATAAGAACCCATATATGGTTTTGGCTCTCAATGAGATTAAACGAAACTATGTGCTGACGCAAGAACTAATAAGAGCAATGCTATACAGCAACAGATGTGGGGAAGTGTTGGTATTGTACTTCATAGTCCAGAATGTTACGAGTATCTGGGTTTTTGAAGTATGTTTTTCTAAGCTTTGCTTAGGAAGTAGAGTGATTGCCTACTGGATTGCAAAGATCACCGCTTGCAAATTGCAATCATGCTTCGTTAGATCAAAGAATTTTCACACTCGATGTGAGACGGAAAACCGCAGTTTTTTACATCGCAACTCATTTTCAATAAATGAATACTTCGCTGTGCAATCAAATCTTCATGGTAACAAGATCAGAAATCACTTTACTTTACTTTGAGTGCGTTTTCTGTCGTTAACTTTTTAACTTTGTTAGTAGAGCGCAAAAGTAAAAAAAAAAAAATTTCTTGCTTTATTCTGCAAAAATTCATAATGTGATATTGCACAACGACCTTGAGAAGACACTTTGGAAAACCTGTCACCAAATGAATCGCTTAGCTTGCAGTCAATTAGATAAAGTGAGAATGCTTCTTCGAATGATCTATGCACAACTTTTGCTATTGTATTCTATAAGAACTTTGCTTTTGCACAATTAAGAAAGTTTTAGTCTTTTGTGGCCATATCTGTGCATACTTCAATGGCAACCCTTGTTTTCTTATATGTCTTATCTAATATTTTTACTTTGATGTGCAACATTTAGCTACCTTAGTCAACAATTCCACTAAACATTAACCCACATATCACAACTGAGACAGCAAATATAAGCAAACTTGCCAAATAAATTCGAACCTAGCACAAACAACTTTCCAAAAGCCAACTCACAACGCAGCCGCCTAACCTTAACAAAATTAAACTTTGCAATTGCTGTGCCGGCCACCCTAAATCAAACATGGCTGCCAATAGCAGTTAACCCAGGCCCTTCTGTCCAGCAGAAGGAAAAACAAATGGCATCAAAAGAATCAGAAAAAAGGAAGAAAAAAAGAAGGAAACAGGAGATGAGCTGGCAGAGAAAAACGACAAATGTTACGATAAAGCTAATGCAATTTTGATAAACCGGTTGAATGAACTCAACAAGCAAGCAATGGCAGCCAATCGAAACCAATTCCCAAGCAACTGAAAACAAAATAAAATTATGGCAAGTAAATGTGTGTATACGGATACTCGTATTTACGATGCTTATGACGCAGGAGCAACAGCAAACATAAACCAAACCAAAAGTAAAATGAAATAGCAACAATAAAGCAAATTCAAACTGTCAAAAGTTTGACAACAATATTGTTTATTTTTTTGCGCAGCGCCAAACTAAATTCACCACGAGTCGACTTGTCTCGCCGCGTCTAAGCATGTCTCCAAGACGACTTGACCGTACCTCAACTCGAACGGCGCTGAACTTGGCCTGCAGAGTGGACAAGGCAATAAGAAAAGAAAAGAAAAAAAACGGTGAACTACTGCAACAACAACGCAAGAGCGCGGCAGGCGTGCAGTAGCTGGTTTACAGCATGGACAGCATGTCAGCAAAGTTATACGTAGCCCAACTAAAATATTATTATGTTTGCTTTTGTTGTTGTTTGAGTTTGTTGTTGCCTTTGGCTTTCGTTTACTATGCGTATTTGTGTTTGTATTTGTATTTGCTGCCGCATAAGATATTGTGTTGGAGAAAATCGATGCTGGAATATTTTAGCCTTTCATTACTTGTTACAGTTAGCAGCAGACTAACAAGCACAACCCAAAAAGAAAACAAAAAAAAAAAACTAAAATAAAAACAACAACAGGCGAAACATTTGCTGTCATGCTTGTCTGGATGTTGCTGTTGTTGGTGTTGCTGGTGTTGTTATTGTAGTGCTGTTTGTTGTCGCAATGTCATAAAATAAATACAATAGGAAAATAGTGCTGATCTCTGCATTTTATCGTTGCCGTCGCTTTTGCTCTTTGCCATCGTTTTGCTGTTCTTGTTGATTATCGAGAGCAGCACCCCTGAATTTCGTTTATTTTAACTTGATAATATTTTTGTTGTTTTCTTTTTCTTGTGGGTTTAATGCGTATTTGGCTTTTTAGTTTGTTTTTTATTGTAATTTTTATTTGTTACGCTTATTGAGGTTGTTCTTTTATTGTTGTTTTTAAATTGGTTAATTTCCAAACAAACTTTATTTAACTTTCGCAATAGCAATAAAAAACCAAAGAAACACTAAATAAAAATTACATTTCTGTCCAGGCCAGACACGTTTATCGGGTAATGCCTAATTCTCACTGCTGGTCAGTAATAGGCGTCAGTTGCCGACTTGTATATGACTTTCGGATTTTACTAAAAGTCAAAGTTTATTTTTACTTATTTATTTTTGAAGTTTTTTTTTTTAAATTAATGCGATTTATTCTGCATCCTTTTTTTAAGCATTTTTTTATTATTTTAATTTATAGTTAAAACTTACAAAAATTTATGGCAGTTGCACAGAAAGCCATTGCCATAGTAATTAATTGTATTTATGCGTCTCTTAAAAATTTATTAAACTAGCGTAAATCATAGAACTATTGCAATAAAAAATATTTGAACTGTACTCAAATAAATTAAAATCAACTTTACTAGTTTGTGGTTTTTGTTGAAATGCTATTAAAAATTATAAAATTAATAAATTTTAGGGCCATTACAAAAACATATGCTGCCTCTTTAGTCAAGAGAATAAGAAAAAATGCATTATTTGTGTAAAAATATATTTCTCAATAATATTAAAAAAAAAAGTGAATTAAAGATTTTTTATTTTTATAACATATTTAAAAAAAAAAAACACATAATAGGCCTCGTAAAAAATACAAGTGCCTGTAGTGCTGGTTTAATTTACTTTGTTAAAAAATTAATAAAAAATTCTATTCAACTTCAAAAATATTAAAACAAAAATCAAAGAAAGTTTTATTTTTAATTTGACTGCTTAGAGTTTTTACTAGCGGAGTCCTCCGACAGTTCTAATTAACTCAATAGATGGCTTAGTATTATCTTTCATGAGTTTAGTCTATTTATAAAAACTGTAGCAAAGCCTTGGTGTGCTAAAGTTGGTGTGTTAATTGAAACTTGTTTTTGTACTATGATAGAATTATACTAATTATTATTGATACAATAATAATTAACAATTTTGTATATCATATAAAAATCCTTTGTATGAAATTTTGTTAATTATTAATACGTTGATTTCATTTCGCATTTATATTTACAATATTTTTATTGCCGTTATTATTTATATTTTTTTTATTTTCAATTCAATTAGTACATTATGTACTTTATAGAAAAGTGTAATAAATTTTGTGTTACTAATTTCATAAATATCGAAAATTTATAAAATTTTAATTTATTTTATTATTTAAGTAAATAATCACATTAATATTTTTTGGTGAAATTATGCTTCTTCCTTTTTTGATATGATGTATTTTTTGTGATAGTCAACATATGAGTATTTATTAAATTATCATGCTTCTACGCTTTATTCATTCAAAGCAACTTTTTTTATATATTGTGAATGGCATAAATTTATTTCGACCAACTACGTCTACACCCTGTAAACTTTGATTATGTTTATATGATATCGAGCCAAGCATATACACATGAGTGTGAGTGCACCTGCAAAATCAAATATTTATCATTAAGTTGTTTTCGATAACTTTTAGCAAATACAGCAGCCGACAGCATACATGCCATTATTTCACGGCCCCAGGGGGATGCTCAACAAAGAAGGACAAGAAAAAAAGAAGAAGTTCCTGATGTAATTCATGTGTTTAGTTCGACTTACTTAGGCCATGTTGTACGTGTCAGACGACATGCAACTCAATAAAGTAATCAATTGTTGTGGCTGTTTGTGGTAATGGCTGCTGTTGTTGTTGTTGCTGTAACAACTTGTGTGGTATTTCGTATAATATTTCGCTTTATGGTTTACAACGCACACACGACATCAACGCGTCAATCAAAATCAATCATAATCGTTTCAGTCCTGCTGTCAGTAACACATTTAAAAAAATGAAGAAATGAGAAGCGTATTATATTCCTGTATGTTGTTTTTCCGCCTTCACTTAGGCGTTTACGTATATGTGTATTTTTTTTTGGTATTGTTGTTGTTGTTGCTGTTGTTGTGGCTGCTTGCCGTTGGCTTCCGACCACACACACGCGTCACGTTATACGCTCGTTAGCATCGACACATGTAATAACCGGCAACGTATGCGATTTGCGTTTATTTTTTCTCTTTTGTATTGCCTTTTCTTTTTTTTATTTATTTATTTACTTTTTATTTTTTCGGTTATGTTTTTTGTCACTCGTTTGTTTTCGTTTTGCTTGGCAAACGCTTCACACATTAACACACGTCGCTGCCTACATGCGTCTAACAAAAAAGGAGTTGGGGCAAGTGCCGTGGCTGGACCCTAAATCCATGAACTCACAACTCACACTCAAACGACTGTAACTTCGCTTACACTCTGCGTTTGTTTTGTTTTGCTTCTACTTTTTTTTCAGCACAATTCTAATTTCACTTACACGTTTGCACTTAGGTTTTTCTACTTAAGCGGCAAATTTCAAGCTAACGAAAAAAATGTCAAGCACTGCATAAACTAGAAAAATGTTGACCCATTAGCTACTGCCTGCGACGGTATTTTGCAATGCACTTATTGAATCGTAATTTTATATAAAGTTTCAATTTGACTTCTGTTTATACGTCAATTAGATGCATAGTATTTATATTATATATTTTTATTTTTTTTTATTTTATGTCAACACCCGAATTTTGAATGCTTTTGCTTAGACTTTTCCTGCTGCTGCTTCTTCTATACACAAAAAACGCACGCGACGCGACTACCTCGTGGTGTCGTATACGGCGAACGCTTTGAGACTGGTTTCCCGAAATCGGCTGCTGCTGCTTCCCATGCATGCTCAGCATGAAACGCTGCTGCCATCGCTGCCACCGTCAATGTCGTCGCTGCTGTGTACTCCGAAATGCTTTTCACTGCTTCGCTTCACTATGCTACTACGATTTCCCATGGCATACTCGTGGCTCATTTACGCTTTGCCGAAGTTCCGCCACAAACTGTTATACGAGTCGTTTGCGTGATGCGCTCTGCCGAAGTGTGCTGCTCTCTGATGCTCAGCGAAAGTTTTCCCTTTTGTGTTCTCACGCCGGGAATAAATTGTTCGTGCGGTCGCCGAAAGCGAAATGCTTTGCTTTCCGACACTTTGTTCCATTTTTTTCTTTTTTTTTTTCGCTTTTTGTACGTTATGCCATTGTTGTTGTTTATCATCATGTGTTTTTAGTCGCTGCACGCCGTTATGCGCAGAGACCGGTTGTTTGCTTTTAGGCGCTGTTGGGCGCCTTTCAAAAACTCATAGCTGCATGTTGACCAGTGAATTATGGATAATCTCTTAGTCCATAGAGGCGATATACGGTGCATAAGCGTGAGTTAACAAATTTACTCTATTTCGGCTGGGTTTGGGTGCGTCTTGCATAAAACAGGGTTCACCCATAAAATGTTATAGTTTTTAAACAAGCACGACCTGGGCTTGCTTATGCATTTGATAAGTGTCACCCTTATCATATTGAATAAGTGAATGTCTACGATGTCGAATTGTAAACTTAGTTGTAATTCATTTAGATCTAAAATCAATTGTATGACTCCTTAAACAACAGATTTGTATAATGTTATGTATAAGAAAAAAAACCAACTACCAACTGATATTGTTAGCGACTGTGAAACAGATCATGGGTCTGCGATCATTAAACCACTAGCTTGGTGATGGAAATAGCAATTTATATAAAAATATAAAACACAAATTCGAAATTCGATGAGCCCATGCAATATTTTAGCTCTTTAAACGTCACCATTTAAGTGCAGCACCTGAAATGGAATCAATTTCTGCCAAATACTTCCAAACAGAGTTATGCAATAACAAATAAAAACATTAAATTGAATTGTAATGGTTTCAAAGGACTGCATATTTGATTCAGCCGTCATAGGCTATGGCTGCTCAGGCACAAAGGCTAACATCAAACATTTGCAAAAGTACCAATCTATTCCATTAAGTGCAGTGAACAGTCATCCCGCATAGTAAAGTGCATTTTGCATTAATTTGAGTCCCAACTTAACCAAATTTCACAGCCAACTGAATTTGGCTGCTCGCCTGCCTTTCTGCCTGTGTGCATGTCTGACTGTCTGCATGTCTGCCTGCCTGCATTATTCATTTCAGACTACTTGCCATAAGCCATGCTTCAGTTTTATGTGCAAGGCTCGACTTTTTTTTGGTTTGTCTACTGATAAGCACTATCAATGCTTTTGCATTTGCTTTTGCTTTTGCTGTTGCTGTTGTTTACAAGCTGCCTAGCGTATTTATGACTGCAGCAGCACCAAAATAATGTCGCATGCTAAGCATATCCTGCGAGCACAAGCGACAGCGTATAAGACAAAGCACAAAAGAAAAGTTCAACCAGAGAACATAAAGTTGTAAGAAGACGCATAAGGCCTCTGAAAATATTTATACATGGGTCGGCATATGACGACCCAGCCCTCTATCGGCAGATTATATTTGGTATACTGTTCTAAGTATACTATTCAAATTTGAGTCTCAAGAGACTTTTTTCAATATTGAATTCTATATAATTTTCGTGTTGACTTAACTTTATATTCTCAGGTTCAACGTAATTTTACTCAGGAAATTTGTGATAACAAAAATTGCCCAAGTCACATACGCATACGCGTGCACAAACAAGAAATTTCCCACTATTAAAGCAGAACAGCTGTTCACGGCTTGGAACTTGCAACGGCAGCAGCAGGCAAAGCTGTTTGCTCACAGCAGCTGCGCAATGTCAAACTCACCTCATGGCATCGCTTACTCACCACACATTGTTTGCTGTCAGCACAGTTTTTGTTGTTCTTGTAGTTTTTTGTAACATTGCTGCTGCTGAAACGAATTTATTTTGCTGCACGACGACGCTTAACTAATTCGTGGCCATTGATTGTGGCAATCAAACCCAGCCCAAGCGTAACCCGCCCAACACACAAAGCGAAACTGTAGCTGAAAAGTAACTCGCTACTGCCTTCGCTGCTGCCTTTGCTGCTGCCTCCGCTGCTGCTTCGGCTATTCTGCTATTGCCAAATATGTAAATTTAAGTAAATTAAAGACACTTAACTGTGCCACAGACCACTTCCGTTTCCGCTCCATTCGCTTTGGCCACCTTTTTCTTTTTTTCTTTTTTGCTTTGTTGACGCTGTTTTGTTTTGTGTTGTTGCTATTGCATATTTTGTGGCGCTTACAAATCTCTAAGCGCAGCAGCGGGAGCAGCAGCAGCAGGCGTCATGCCATCGAAATCGCAGTTAAGCGCCAAGCAGCTGAGCAATGAGTGAGCGAGCACTTGATGTCATTTTGTCAAGGCCTTCTTTTATATTGTTTTTTTGTTGCTGTTTTTGTTTCTTTTTTTCGTTGCTGGCATTGTTGTAATTGCTATTGTTGCTCTTGCTGTTGTTGCGGTTACTGTGCTTAAATGCCTTCAGCGCCCTTTTGCCTTTTTATTGGCTTGAAAATTGTTTTCGTATTTGGTATTTTTTTGTTTTGTCTAATTGTTTGTTGCATTTTCTTGCAACACCATGAAGTATATTTTTGTTTTCCTTTTTTCAATGCATTTTTCAATTAGCCAAAAAAAACTTAGCAGTGGATGGCAGCGGGAGGTTGTGAAAAATGTAGTAAATGTTTTTTACAAATCGATTGTTTGCCTAAGCCACATAATTGTAAACTTGTCTGTACCTTTTTTTTAACATTTTTGTGTTAGTTCTGCAAATATTCTTTTATTTGCCTTTTCTTTGCTGGTTTTTCCTCAGTTTGTTTTATTTTTGAATACTCAAATAACCGATGTTAGGCATAGCAATGTTTATTGTTATACTTTGTTGCTCCTTGGGCTATTGAATCCAATTCGCTTCGTGGCAGCAACAAGCACATGACGATAAAAGCAATCACAACAATAACAGCAACAACAGCAAATTGTACCAATAACAATATGAATATGTTCGATATTAAAATTTATCTCAAATAATTTTCCCTGCCCTCGTGCCTTTGTGCCAGACAGTTTTGTATTCTTTGCAATCTCTGTTACATTTTCGTTTAGGTTTTGTTTTTATTTGTGTGTTTTTAATTTTTTCTTATATTTTTTTTTTTTGTCCATATGCCATGTGTATTGCCCTGTTGCCATTGCTTGGATGCAGCAACAAAATGCGAATTTGTGTAAGCGTGTGTGTGTGTTTGTTTCTGTCTATTGTGTGTGTGTGTGTGTGTGTGTGTAAGAGTATGGCGTACTAAATAAACAAATCTAAGGTTGTTATCTGTGTTATCAGTTTTTTTTTTTCAAATGCTGATTTGTTGACATCAAACCATAACTGAAGACAAAGTCTTTGTTCAGGATTTGTTTAAAGTTCTTACGACAGAAGAGTAAGTCGATTGAACGCACTTGACATCAAGACAGGCTGTGTGCTGTAGACAAAGTCCAGAAGTCAGCCGGACAGCCTATCCAATACTTAATTAAAGAATCATAGACAGTTTAGCAAGGTTAGAAAAATAACCACATTCAATATTTTTTGAAGTGCTTTCAATAAAAGCTGAGAATCGTCAAGTTTAAATTGAAAAGGCTTTGAATTCTTAAATAGTTTAGAAATAAACTTGATCCTTTGAATAAAAAAAACCACACAATTATATGTTGAAGCTGAAATTGTGGTTCAAGTAACTCCTTCGTTTTTACCATAAGCTTCAGATAGAGTTGAATATATATTTATGTAAGTTAAATTCTCAGCAAGTCCGGGAATAATGCTCCAACATTTTAAACAATTCACATTCAATAATAAGAATCATTGGTGCTGCAGTCTAATAGTCGGAAGAAATAAAAACTCTCATTAACGAGAAAACCGTTGGTTTATAGTTATAAAAATGGAACTTATACAGCAGTGGGATATCAACAGTTGCTATCGCAATTTACTACAATTGTTTAGCCGAGTATTCCTACAACGGTAAGCTGCATTCCCATTTCGGGTCAAGAATTATACTCGCATGTATGTTAAAGATGCCTCATCTTGGCAGCTGCTGTTTCAGCTCCGTTTAAAAACCGTTTAAAAGCGCAATTGGCCTCTTACGCGACACTTTGACGTATGTAAGTGAGCTCAACTGACTTGCAATCGCATTAGGTCCTTACATCTACTGCACTCCATCCATGGCTCATGGAGACATGCTTCCGTTGGCGTTTACCGTAGCTACTCTACTTTCAATTTCCCACTGCATGCGTTGAGGGCATTAAATTACGCAACGTTTGCCGATGCACGTCTGCCAGACGAAATCACAGCCACGAACTCATGCAGCATGCAGCAGCGTGCGAATGCACGCCAGTGTATGTGGATAAGTATATAAGTAGATCCTTTAACCTTTCACCGATTAAACATAAATCCTTATAAGCAACTAAGCAAAAAATTACCAGCAACTTGCACAAGAAAACTTCAAACTCGTAGCGAGTGTGGAAAAAGCGGAGCTATGCCGGAGCAGACGATGAAGCGATGGCAACAACTGACGCCGCAGTTCAGGAAGCAGAGGCAACCTTTGAAATATGTCTCAAACTAATGTTGAGCAGTAATTTATATGCTGAGCACAAGATCATCGCTGTTAAGGCATTAAAAACTTAAATAGTTTTAATGCGACAGAAATATGCAGCGAAGACGCCGAACGGAGATGTAGACAAAGACAACTTCGAGTGGAGCAAGCAGAGGAAAAGGAGCAGGAGGACAAGCAAGTGAAAGACAGCAACTGGCGTAGAGCAAAGAAAAAAGTTGCATGCCTTGGCATACGTGGCCAAAGACAACGTCGCATATATCGCAGA
Organism: Stegana nigrithorax; assembly: GCA_037044495.1. NCBI lineage: Eukaryota > Metazoa > Arthropoda > Insecta > Diptera > Drosophilidae > Stegana > Stegana nigrithorax. The sequence continues at coordinate 45,087 of JBAMBQ010004051.1, forward strand.
TGCCAGGCAGCAGGCAAAGGCGGCTGCATAAACGAAGGCTCCAATGCTCTTGCGTATGCAGAACAGGTAACAACGCACGCCAGATACAGAGAGACAGCGACGAAGAAGAAGTAGACGACGATAAGGAGCAGTGCGGCGAAGAAGGAGCAGACAACGAGGATTGCGGCGACGAAGACGATAGCAACGACGAAAAGGACGCACGCTTACCACACAAAGGCAAGCAGAAAAAAAATAAAATAAATATTGCAAACGCACGAGTACCGTCGCCATATACACGGCAGTGGAAGGAGGCACAGAGCTGAAGAGACCTCGACTTCGCCTTCGACAGCTTTGAGACGTGGAACCCATATCAGCGTTGCGGCTGCCACAAACTCGTGTCACTCTGTTCTCTAGTTGGGGCTGTGTGGGCTTGAGCTGGGATAGCAGCTACACTGCAGCTCGATACGCATTGCTGTGCCTTGCCACATCCACGTCCACATCCGTAGACAAGTTTGTGTGTGGCGGCGCCAAGATCCGCAGGGAAAATATTTTGCGCACACACCGAAGTCACAAAAGGACGCCAAAGTACGTGTGTAGCTGGTCTCCCGCTCTCTAATTTGCCGCGCTGCAATTCGAAGTGCGTGCTGCGCTGCTAACTACTTAGTGGCATCAACTTCACTCTTCATTTTGCTACCTCCACCTCCGTCTCCGCCATCACAGGTTGCCATGTCGCCGGCAGCCTTGCTTTCCTCTGCATATTTGCGCCGAATCATAAGCTCCGTGTGTCCTGCAAGCCTGTGTGGCATTCGAATTTTTTCTTTTTTCTTATGAAATTCATTTTTTAAAAGACATAATTTCAAAAAATGCCTGCAGTGCTGCTAAACCGTCGCCATGACTGCTGTCGGCTGTGGTTGTCTGCGTTCTAATGTTGCAGTCTTTGGTAATTTACTTACGTTGTATGCAGATGACATTGGTTTGTACGGCTAGCATCTAATTTGTTTGTAGCAAATAACGTCACAGCTACAGAAAACTCTGAATGTTTTGTAAAAGCATTGTGACATCGATTTTTGTTAGCTCTGCTATGCAGGTATCTAACTGACTCCATCAGTTTTTTTCAATATTATTCGAATTAAGCAAATTTAAACAACAATTCTTAGTTGAATATGAAAATCAATGGTCACTTTTAGTTTTATGCTGACATTGAAAATTTGATAAACCAGTAAATTGAAAGAATTAAAAGTTGTAAGGCTTTAAGACATGTGCCTTGCATGTTTTCACTAAACACCCAAGGAATGAAGATAAGACCACACAAGCCAAACTGGACCTGGGAAGCTACGAAGAAACAGCACAAGTTTGTGGTCAATTGAGTGGAGAGCTATACTGTGTCATGCATCTCATCCAGCATTGAGTTTATTAGCAGCTAAATCACATCCTAACTAGTCTATCAATTATTTAGTTTAAATCTTAGTTACAACTTGCAGGTGATGCCAGCTTGCAAATGTTATTATAATAAAGATTACGCACCCAACGCTTGCTTGCAATAATTTAATTGCTTAAATCTTGTTATGGTTTAGCAAGCGCAGATTGGCTATAAAACTTATTTACCAGCGTCTTATTATCTCTTTGGCCTGCAGCTGTTCTGTTCGCTGAGTGTACAGGAAAATTCTTTGAAGTCATGCTAATCATTCGCGCTGCTCAGCAACTGCAAGTGAAAAATCACTGTTGCATGTTTTTAGCATAAGAGAAAGAGGAAAAGGCTGAACTGAGACCGTAAGCTGCCAACAAAAGATAAACATTAACTAAGGAATTGCACCTCAAATAGTTGCAAGTATCGTAAAAGAAACTAAAAACTTTAACAAATAGAAATAAATTCTACTCAAAACTTTGCCAAGCAACGCACGAAAGCGCAGCAAGGAAAAAAACTGAACCTGTGCTAAAGAAATGCGGAATAGGAATACGAAAAAAATTTAAAAGCAAGAAAACTTTGCTGAGCATGTTGAAATGCGATATATTTCACGCTCATTTATCTCGCCAAGTTGCAGCAGCAGAGCACAGCTGCATGCAGGAGGAATAAAAGGAGTTAGGACGAGATGTGATGTGTGAGTGTGTATGTGTGTTTGTGTGGCGGGTGGTGACCTGTGTCGCGTATGCTTCGTTAGCGTCTCTAATTTATGTGCCAAACATAAATAAAGCTTCTCTAAACACTTAACAATTTAAGTGTGCAGCGTTAAGCAAATAAAACAAAAGTAAAAAATATAAAAAAAAAAAATCTCATACTGGCTGCTTAGATTTTGCCTAAGCAGCAGCAAATAATAAGTAAAATAAGTAGACAAATCTTGTAGAGACTAACACAGAAGGCACAATATACAGAGCCAAAAAATAAAATAACAAAAGGAGAAAAAGAGAAAGAAAAAAAGCAACGCAATTGAATTTCCGTCAAAGTCGTTTAGATACTTTCGCGCAGATACATTTCAAGCAGCTGTAATGGCATTTAATATTTATTATAACGATTATTGTTGTATTAATCCGCAGGCCAAGTCCTGGTGCATGCGCGACTTTGCCTGCTAATGCCACCAACGGGAGTGAGCCAGTGGTGAAGTGATTGTACATTTGGCATATTGGCTTTCCTTGCTGCTGGCCACCGCCAATGCCAAGTTGCACACAATTCAGTGAGTTCCTTTCATGTCCTTGGCATGGCTCTGGCATTTCGTTGTTCATTTCAGCGTAGAATAACTATTTCGTTTCATATTATTGATGTCTTAATGTCGTTCATGTGTCAATAACAACGAAATTGGTTGAAGAAATTTCATTAAGTCGCAAACAATTTTTGGGCTTAGAATTAATGATGTCTGTGCAGCGCTTGTTGACGTTATAGCTGCTGCGAGGATCATTACACGGAAGCGCAGTTTCCAATAGTCATTTTAAGCCACCATGTCAAAGCCAGCAGCTGAAGTAGGCTGCCAAGTTGAGCGTGTAGTGGAATAAATAGCAAGCCTTACAAGGATCCCTATAAAAACATAAGTTAGTTAGTCCGTTGTTTCCGACTCTCCTTAAAGGTTATGACTAAGTGGAGTGAAGTTCTATTTATTATTGCTATATATAGAGGACGATCTAGAACTTGTCCTCGGCCTACCCGAGTGGGAAGACGGATATATCGCTGCTGATTGTCACTTTCATATTGAGGCAGTAAATCTTCGAATATGCTTATCTTCAATAACACACATATATTTAAGTTATATAAAAAAAAAAAAAAACAAAAAAAATTAAATTGAAAAAGTAACTGCCAGAATAAAGGACAAGGCTCAAAAAACTCTTCCTTTAGAAAATTAAATCAAATGGTTGTTGCAAGAACTTCTAGAAAATATATCAAGCTAAATAATATTTCCGACCCAGTCTAATGACGTTTTCTACGCAAACGCAAAAGAAAATTTCATTTCATCGAACTCGCATTACTTTTTATGTATATGCCTATGTAGAAAACTTTAAAAACTTTTCACTATTTCAATATTTTTAAAATGCGCTTAGGGCCTGCCTATGGTTGACCGCACAGCATATCCTGCACATCATCTCCCTAAGCATTACTTTAACCATCATGACAACGTTTATACCGTCTAGACAGAAGTTTCGGGCCACAATTAAACCGAAAAGAAAAATAAAAAATTTACATAATTCGCATTTAAAGCGTAAACAAACAAAAAGTTTTATGTAAAAAAACCACACTTAATTTTAAGGATACTCATTATTGTTCGTCCCTAATTAATATTATCAAAAACTTGTGGCGGCAACAAACTTGTGGACGTGTGTCAAAACGACAGGCCACGAACCAAGCCTATGGCATGTGCTGATTTTTAATGCATGCAGCAACCCACATACAGCGCGTATTTCTTATATAGGATTGTCTTAGGGCTGCCCACGTTTGATGTTTATAGACTTCTTATAATGGACATTGGATAGTATGACATTGTTTCTCTTAAAATGTTTGCTATTTGAAGGTTTACAGTCAAAATCTTAGCCAATAAGAAAATGCATTGGTCTGTTAGTGATCTTTACTCTCAAAGAAAAATAGGTTCATATGATTATACCCAAATTTTCCTGCTGATCTTACATGTTGATTTTTTTTTCAACTTAATCTTAGAATTGTTTAATTAAACTTAATAAGCTGTTGGTTGATTGGAAGCCATTTTGTTAATATTTCACTTTGTTATATAATTTTATTAGCAACAAAGCCAATGGCACACATAGGTAGCGTGGCATATTATAAGACATTTCCTTCTACATAAAAATTTTGGTACCAGCAGATAAAAGAAACCACAACCAAGCTGAGCTGTAATAGTTCAACTTGTAGTAAAAACTAAGTGCCAGTAAAAGAGAGAAAAGCAACGCAGCAAAAGTAGAAAATAAGCTGAGCTATGCACACGTGCAATGTTGTTAGAAAAATTGCTTAAACCCTAAAAGTATGCTAAGCGTAATTTATGCGCAGTAAAAGCGACTTTGAAATATATACGACAAATGATAATAACAATACTAATAACAACAAACACAACAATAACGAAGCTTAACGTTCAAAATGAAAAGAAAATTGCGAAAATTGTGCAAATTATTTGTTGCACCTGCGTGTGACTTGCACTGCGTTAATTTATGGCAAACTTCCAACATTCCCTGCATGTGTGTGTGTGAGTGTATGCAAATTTGCATTTTTATTTATTTTTAATTGAAATCTTGCAAAATGTATTATGGCTTGTTGTGCCATCCATGCCGTGCCGTGCTGCTTGTACTGACGCAACACTCGTGTGCAAAACTGTAACTGAATGTATGCTTATTATTATATTTGCTGCATACATTTTTTGCCATTTACTTATATGCGAAATATTTGTGGCATGGCAGTAGATTGGCCGCAGGCGTCACAACAAAAGCAAAGGAGCAGCCGAAGCAGCCGAGCAGCAGCAGCAGCTATTGAAGTGTAGACGACGTGCAGCAGAACATTGACGATGACAGCAACAATGACAGCAGCAGCAGCAGCAAAGTGTGCAGATTTTTCAATTTTCTTGGCACAACAAAATGTAATTTATTTTGTTCTGTGCACACAAACACACACACACACACATACCACATACGGCAGATGACATTGTATGTACGTATAGCAAGAAATAAAATAAATTCTTTGCTTCATTGAAGCAACAAAATTAACCTTCATGTCCTTTTGACTGTGCTGAAAACTTTCTCATGCTGAAGACACAAAATTATATGTCTTTTCATGCACACACTCGCACACACATAAACGAAGTTGCTGTATTTATTTAAATGCTCTGCATATACTCTCACACACACACATGCAGTGGCTGGCATATGTAAATTTATTTATGATATTTTGCATATTCCGTTAATGCACTTCCACTTGACTTAAATATGTATAAACAGTATTACACACCCGAATATGGAATACAAAAAAAAAAAGAAAAAACAACAACAACAACAAGTACAAAAAATCATATATTAAAAAACAAAAATAAAACAAATAAAAAAATAAAAATCATCAGCAGATTTCTTTTTCAGAAGATGCAGCTTCGATGCAATCCTTTGCAATCTGCCATATTTCCAAGTGGTTGTTGTTGTTATTATTATTATTCTGTATATACTTAGCTGCTGCCGCTGCACCCGATGCCTTGATTTGCTTTGCTGTCTTCTGGCATGCATAGGCGCTTGGAAAGGCTACTGCTGCAGCACATTTTCCGCATAAATGTTAAAATATGCATGGCATTGCCTGGCAACGTCTGAATAGGATCAGGCAAGTACGTGCATGTATTTCTTTTAAATAACATTTTTTAAGTGTCTCAGCTTTGCCTTGCTCTGTGTGGAGTTTACAATTTCAATTGCTTTAATTAGCTACTGCCATGACTCCTGCTCCTGCTCCGGCTGTTGCTCCTGATCTTGCTTTTACTGTTGAACACCCTTATGCCTGCCATTGCTGACGTTGTCTTTTGCTTTACATATTGCAATGGAAATCTTTACTAATTAAATTTTCAAGTGCAACTCGTTTTATGGTTTTGACTTTTCGAGTCACTCACATGCAATCCTGCACTCGGTCTTCAGACTTGCTTTGCTTTATGGTAGTCGCACTTGGCTAAATGTTGTGCTTCATAATCTGACTACTGCTGATTTGTGCATTGAAGTGGCATTAAATTATAACTTATAAGCTGATTTAAATGCTTACATATAGGCTGAGTTTGCTTCTGATGCAATAAATAGTAAAAAAAAAAAAAACGTAAAGCAAGCAAAAAGTTATCATTTGACACAAGTGCACTGCATATGTAATCTTTGCAGTTGTGCTGTAAAACAGGTTGAGTAGTTTGTATGCTATTCTATACAACAATTTAACACTCTATTGAGGACGATTAAATTGCTTACCTTAATGAAATACGAATATTAATAAAAATTTCGTTTACCAACTTTTTAACATGCCATGGGCTTTCAGTACTTTTAATCAATCCTGCCACAACAAGGATTCAAAACAAATCATTTTCTCGAATTTGCATCCTAATTTCAGATAGACTACCTTGCAGTTCTCACAAGCGTAATAATATTATTTATATGCTGTCGAAAAACAAATTAAAATTAATTATTTCAAGACACACAAAAACCCTATTTCAGATAATTTTTGTTGCCTACTTTTGGGAGTCAGTCATTGCGTTCAAAACAGAGATTGAAATACAGCAGCTGCAGCGAAACATTCTAAAATTTTAAACGCTTCGTTAAAGATTGCGCATATTCTCAATTTTTTACTAGTGTAGTGTGCTTATTGCGCACTGTAAAGTAATGTAGAGTAAAATATTCGACTGCTGCGAATCCCAGATTCATAACATAAATGTACTGAATTCTTTGGCTACATAAATCCTTATAAGCTGACCTCTTTAGTTATCTGTTAGCTTTCCATCACCATGAAGGGGTTTTCTTATGTGTGTATTTACAATAATTCAGTTTAATTAAGCATTCAGTCTTAAAGGTTTTGCGTTATTTAGGTGCTCAGCAGCTGCACCTCATGCTCCTAAGCCGAAGCCTGCAACATTGTTTTTACACATTTAGGCGATAAAGCAAAACTGCCAAACCCCATTTTACCATTTGATGCACTCTTATTTGCATTTGGGATTGGGGCGAAAACTTTTTGTTTGTATTGTAAACAAGCGCGTATTTGTTTGGCTGCTTGCAATGCAGTAAACCCGCAACCGGCAACAAAGCTCGCATTAAGCACTAAAAGTTTTGTGCTAAAAACAAACTACGCACAAAAACAAGAAAAAATTAAAAAACAGGCGACCAAAAATAAAAACACAAAGCTTGTTAAAATATGCAATGGCTGCCAGCCAAAGATACAAAAAGTCAAAAAAAAAAAATATTTGGCTTTGCCATATTTAGGCGAAGTGAAAAAAAAAATCCTGCTGGCAATAAAGGATATCAACAGCGAAAACCAATGCTCACAGTAATCACACAAATATGTATATGGAAGACAAAAAAATACAACCAATAAGCAGTTGCAAAAGGACACTGACATTTATTGAAAAGTGCATGGCAAATTATTAGGAAAATGTGTTTAGAAAACATTTTTAACAGACAGCAACTGAATTTTTGTAGTGCGTATCATGCCGGCACAGCATGCTGCATTATGTAAAAATGCTTACTGCGAAACTTCTGTTGACTTCTGCTCTGCCATTGTTGCTGGCAGTAGCTGTTGTTGTTGTTGCAATCGCTTTTTTATTTATGTATTGAACTTTCGATGCATAACGAGCACAACACGAAATATGATTTTTATAAAGCAGAATTGTTAGCATAAAAAGTGCTGCGCCAAATATGAAGTAGAAAAAGAAAAAAAATAAAGTAAAAACAAAAAACAGCGAAAAAACAAATGACGAAAAATTGTGCGAATTGCAAATAAAACGATGCATACAATGATACCGATAAACAAATACGTATACGTAATATTTTGCTTTATATTTCACTTTACGCATAGATTTTGTTATTTTATTTTTTATTAGTATTATTATGTTCTTTTTATTTTGTATTTTTAGGATTTTTGATATTTTGCCAACTCATCATTAAAATTTAACCAACACAAAAAGCCAACATATAGCAAATAAAAAAAAAATTAAAAACGGAGCACATAAAGAAGCGTAAAACAAAAGCGCAGGATTTTTTGTTGGCAGCAGCGAATGTCTGAAATTATTGTTGCAGGTTTACGTTACTTTTTTTTTTTTTTGTTTTGCTTCATGATAGATTTTTATTTACTAGTATATATTTTTTCATTTTACAATTTCAAGCGTTGTATTTGTTTTGGTTTCATTCTCGTTTTGTTTTATGTGTTGCTGCATATGCCCTTATATAGTATTGTTTTTGAGGTTAAACTTATTTAATTTGCACATGATGCTGATTCCTCACGTTGATTGCATTTGTTTTCACTGGATAATAGAGGTGCAGCAATGAAGAGTTTTTAATTAAAGAGAAAAATTCAAGACTATTAGTTATTATTGGTATTTGACGTGTGCAATGCACATTTTAGTGTAATTGATTATTGCATATTGGAATTGCAGTATAATTTACTTGCAGTAAATTAAAAATAATTGTTATTAATTTTTAATTAAAATTATTAATACGTACTATTTTATTTATTGATATAATTGATCGTTATGCAGTGTGCCATTAATAGTCATAATAAATTTCAACGCATGCATTTTAAGTTTAATTCTATATATAAGCACAATGTATTCAGCTTAGTGACCTTACCTACCTTAAAAATTTCTGTATTTCTGTTTAAATTAAATTCCAGTGGGAGTCCTCTATAACGAAGTCGTCTTATGTAAAATCGCTTCAGGTTACTCTTAAAGTTGATTATACTAAAATTTGTGCTGATAATAACAATTCCCATTTTATTTTTCACCAAAGCGTAATAACCACCAATTTCAGACATCTACTTAGCTTAATTTTTTTTAAATTTTAGTTAATTTAGTCATGCCAACGACGCTGCCCTTGGTTGCATTTTTTTTGTACATTTTTCTGTATTAGTTGGAAACCAACTTAACAGCAAAAGCAACGAAAACACACACAACAACAATGATTAAAAAACAAAACAAAACAAAAAGAACAAATAAAAGACCCCCACTAATTATATGATCATTGTGCATAACATGCGGTGAAACTGCTTAACCAGACTAGAGTACAGCACATGATCTGCAGCTAGCATACGCAATTAACATACTGAAGTTTTTGTTGTTGTTGCTGTTGTTGTTGCTTTTGTTTTTGCTGCTTTATTAATGCTCTTTGAGTATTTTTTACCTGATGGTTTTTTTTTTTTTTTTTTCTTTTAATGTTGAGCTAATCATGTAGTTTATCACTGCTGCTGGCAAGCATCAAGTAGCATGAGAACCGGAGAGCAAAAGCGGGAGAAGAGTAAGCAATTTTAAGCTTATGTCATTGCTCATGCATCTGCAATGCATCGCATCGTCTGGCAGGCAAAACTATTAGCAGCGTTGTTGGCGTGGCTTAATTGTTGTTGTTGTGGCTAATGTTCTGTGCTAGAGCTTGTGTTTGTGGTTGTTGCCTGTTGTGGTCTCGTAGTTGTTGTTGTTTTAATCGCCGTCAAAGTTGTCGTGTTGGCATTTTGTTTAGAAACTTTTAATTAGTGTTGCGAAAGTTTTTCAATTAACACCACCTGCAAACTATTTATTTTCATTCTTAAAAATGCACAACCCCGTTGAACAATAAGTAAAGGGGCAATTACTGTTGTACAATATATATTATATATTCATATATACACAATATATTTATGTACGTTTATTAATATTTATATATTATTATTTTTTTTTTTTATTTGCCGTTTGGCTTGCCGCTTGAGTTTCCTTGCGGTGTTTAAACATAAAATTAAAAATATATTTTAGCGCGCACTTGGCCTTAAGAGGTCTGCTGCCGTGAAAAGTAAATAAAAATGTTTTACACCTTTGTTTCTGAATTTTGTTGTTGGTTCGTTGTTGTTATATTGCAGGCAGCAATAATATTTGAAATATAAAACCAAAAATGTTGCAAAATAAAAGCGCAGCGCCCTGCCAAGCAATGAAATGAAATACTTTCTAATTGTTTCTCTTACTTATCCTACCCATTTTTTCAGATTTTCCTGCAGCTGGTGTGCTTCAGCTCATGCTTAGCCAGCAGCTAAAGCAAGATGCACGTTGTTGGTTTTTTGTTGTTGTTTTTGTTCTTGTTGTTGGCTACTTGCTTACCCAGCTCGTAATTCAATTCGAAATTGTAAAAGTTTTGACAGTAAAATACTTTGAAAAATTACTTAGCACTGTTGCGCTTCTATGTATTAATTAAGAAAATATTTTTGCTGTTAGCAGTTTTCATAATTCGATTTGATGTTATGTAGTTTATGTTTATTCTGAAGTTACACTATGCAATGTTTTTACTTATTGCTTGGTTATGCTCCAATGGTTTCGAGTTAAGTATTGTCATGAAATAAGTAATGATAGCCAAATGTTGGGTTTCATTTTAATGCCGTTTTTAATTGAATTTCAAAGTTAATTTTGTTATTTTAACAGTTGGATTTTATGGCTGTTCCATATGTTTTACTGTTTCCAAACTCATGCAATAGTTAATTGGAAACGCAAAACTTTGCTGTATTTATTTACCTTACAGCCTGTCATGGCCAGCTGATTATCAACTCGGGTAATGCCTGCAAAGCTACATCAATTATAGTCGACACTTGTCCTATGGTAATATCAAAACATGAGAAACTTGCTCAAGACAGTTTAACTCCAACTAAATATGCTAAATTCACAGTCCTGATAGATTTGCCAATGACTATGTTACCTCTTAGATAAGCCAAGTTAACTCTTACGGTGCACAATCCTAAATGTCCTTAAAAGTTGAACCCCACACGCAACTTGCCGACCTCTTTCTCTACTAATTTGAGAACTTATTAAATTATTGGTGCTTTATGATGTGTTGTGAAGGAACAATTATCTCATTCTAAATAGCTGAATAACTTTGGAACTTTATTTTATATCAAATATGTAATATTCATCAATACTAGAGAAACAGCGAATAACGTACTAAATATTCAACCATACGTTCTGTATAGTGCATCGAATATTTTTCACATACGAAATTGTTAAAACAAATCACTCCTATTACAAATGTAACTAACATTGAGTCACCCTGTGTGAATGCATTTCAGCTAATTTCAAATTCAAATATTTCTGAATTAGCAACCAAACGAAACCAAATCAAACCAAACATTGCAACAAAGTAAATTAAAATCAAAAAATTTGGAATTGCAAACGCAGATGCAGCCGAACTCAAACTAAAAATAATAAAAATAAAAATATAAATCCTAAATTTAAAATTCATGCTTCATTACATTTGTGGTTGCACTGTGCAGCACATGGCCACTCAGGCGTTGCACTTGATGCAGTTGAATAAATTCCAACGTATAACATATCTGTACTAGCTCGCAAATATTTTCGCGTCAATTAAATTGCAATTGAATTTCTAAGCCATCAGTAAATAATCAGCAACATAAATATAACAAACAACCAAAATAAAAAGACATAAAATAAAATATAAATTTCATTTTAAACTAACAAACTCGCATTGCCGGAAAAACGTTAAAGCGCTTAATTTCCTTTACACTTTTCACTTAACATGGGTTTGTTATTATGCGTATTTTTCGTTGCTGACTTCTCATTCTTTTTCTTTGCATTTTTCTTCTACTTCTGTTTTTTTTTTTTTGCATTTATAACATTTGCCTAGCTCAAAATTTAGAGCCAGCCGCTGTCATATTTTAACTGTCGGCATGTCTGAGTGACTGCCAAAATGTTTTGAAGTGTTACAAAATTGCCCACGCGGCTACCTACCTTTGCCGCTAATTTTATATAAGTAAAATCTGTGCCCACATCAAAATATACCTAAACAAAAAAAGTAAATCAACACTCAACGAAAAAAAAGGAACATGCAAAAACTCGAAATATCAAAGATTTTATTTTTTTTTTATTTTTTTAAGGTACTTTTAACTAGATCCAAAATTCTGTAAAAATAGACTTAGTTCGATTTTCCAAGATTAATATATACGATGTGAGTGTAAGAACCTTAAAGGACCTTTAAATTTTATTTATCCTGATGTCAAACTATCATCCTCGATCTGAAGAGATATTTCTAAATATAAGGTAAGTCAATTTCTTTCTCTTGCCTTGGGTGTAAAAAATAAAAGTCAGGCAAACGCACGTAAGCGTTCCTTAGATGACTAACGGTCGACAGCAGTCCTAAATGTCAGGAAATGGCAGCAACAAACAATTTAAGGCAGCGCATAATTCACAGCCAAGAGAATATTTTTTAGCATTCGCGTGTTGGTCATTTTAAAAACGCTGATTTTTGCACTTGACGTCTACACAACAAAAATAAAGAAAAGAGAAAAAAAAAAATCTTAACGAAGAGATAAAAAACAACAATAGCAAGAAAAATCATAACAACGTGGCAAGGCCAAGGCAGCGCACGCTTGAACGTTTTTCTCGTTTGCATATTTGAGCAGCCGAGGTACGACGCGTGTCTGCTTTGACAGTTTGGCAAAAAAGTTTACGCTAAGTCGTCGCGCGTGTACGGTGAGCAACGTTGCTAATCTGTTGTAATGACTTTTGTTGTCAGGAAATGCATGAAAGTTGTTGCCACAAAATATTGTCCAAAATTTTCATAATTATGCTTACTTTTGCTTTTTACCTATAAACGTGTTTTCCTTTTTTTTCCATTTTTGTTCATTTTTTTTCTTTTTATGTTGAGGTTTTATTTTATAATAATGACTTTTTGTATATTAAATACACAGGCAATGCTGCTGTGCATGAGCAGCAGACAAGTCCGATATGCAAAAAGCAATAACAAAATATAAAACCCAACCAATTATGCGTTACTAATCGTACATGGCCATGTACAAATGCTAAATACACCGCGGGGACTTGCTGTAGAATATTTGGTGCTAAGCCGCTAAGCAATAACAATGGCAACAAAAATAATATAATAATGACAAAAACAATGCAAACAAAAATAATTGTTTATCGCTTTAATTGTAAATATAATTAATTAACTACATGGCCACGAGTATTGTTGACAATTGTTTTAATTTTTGTATCTGTTGCGGCTACACTTGGCTGCGTATACGTAATGGCTAAAATGAAATTTTGTTGCCCGCATATGTTTATGCGAGTGTTAAGTAGTTTTATATGTGTACGCTCATAAATATTTCCACTGCTATAGGTGCAGGCAGAACAGACTAACATCATTTGTAAACAGCCGGGGAACATCGATGTATTGTGCTTATTTATTCAAGCGGCAGCTATGCAGAGTTTCGAATATAAGATAAGGTTATCCTTTAAAGAGAGAAATTTCTATTGATATTGGGAAATTTCTATTGATAATTGGGGAAATTAGATCACCCTTATGTAAGAGTTTTTCTCACAATATCTGAAGTTTTCCCGACAAGAATTTCACAATCATATACACATTTTACTAATGAAGAATTTTCAATGACGTCTCCATAAAGCTCTGCATATTCTACTATGTTTAGTTTAGTTAAAAACATAACATAAACTTTCAACAGGTAACTATTTATAATCTATTTTTGTTGTCAGTTATCAGAACCGTATAGTCGAAAAATATTAAAGTCTGTCTTTCCAATTTATTACAAATGAATTTTCGCCCTCAGCCACTTTTTTTGGTTCTCCACTTTTGAATATATGAATAGCACAGCCAACAGTGCTGTGGCTATGTTAGTTTTTAAACTTATAAATCTTTTTCGGCCCAGAAAATCTTTTATAGTGTAGAAATGTCTATCTAGTCTCTCAAACAAAAAAAGTTCCTCATTGATTCCGCATTAAGTCATTTTAATGTCTTGAGTTTTAAAAAAAAAATCAATGCTCTCAAACCAAACCATTTGACTCTTCCTCATGTTTCCTCTGAGTATTATCAATGACATTAGCTGCCATTGTTGCTGCAACGTCCTCCTCCTAGCTACGTCGTGTGCGTTGGGATAGGAAGTATTAATAATCGGCTTTAACAGAGCAATTTTTCATTTAGGCAATGTCTCTTGCCATTTCACTTGGCATCCTATTGCCATTGCCATCAAGGCCAGATAAGAGTTTTGCACATGCTTTGCCTTGCCAATTCTTGGCACAACAAAAACAAAAATAAGAAAATAAAAGCAAAACCTAATATAAATGTAGCAAATGTTCGCACAAAACAAATGCGACTCAAATGCGAAATCATTTTGGCGCATGATTTTTCAAAATAGAAAACTCGTATCTTTCAATGTTGGTCCTTTGACTCTTTTGTCTTAAGCTCTGCACAGCAACTGTACGACGATTATATACACGTACGAGCACGAGTGTGTTGCGATAAGTCAGCAGGTGTCTTTGAGTCTTAGGCAATTTGTTTAAGTTGCGCTAATACACACACAAGCAACCTGAAACAGAACTACATACATATCCCACGTATCCCATGTATCTCACGTCTGCCACGTCTGCCGAGGTGTCGTCAATAATCGATAATAGACAAAGTTGCCGCTTCCTTTGCTGCAACTCAGCTGCAGTGTTTTGCATTCCGTACACCGTCGTCTGCAGTCTCTATGCAAAAGTTGCCAGACTCACAGATTTTTTATTGCTCTTGTAAAGTTGACTGCACGGATACGCTTTTATTTTGGTAGTTGGTCGGCAAGTTTAGACAATAAAATCAATTTGCCTGCTCGTATATTTCATTCAGGCAGACACCACATGTGTTAAGTGAAATATTGGGAATGGTTTGTAGTTGCAAAAACTAGAAGAACTTAGGCTCAAATGATAGATGCAATAACTTTGGCTTAGACAACAATTTAATGTACCATATAGAAAACCATATTTTGTTTTTATTGACAACAATAGTGCAATAGTATTCTATACTCACTATTTTCATTTTCTGACTGTTTGAAGCTTTTGTAAATTTAAGTAATAATGAATTATTCTAATGATTATGTTGTATATTAAAATAAAAATAATGAAGCCCAATTCGCTTCATGCAAGACTATTTCATTATGCTCGAAAACTTTTAGTGATATTTTTATCTTGTTCACTGTTGCTTGGTGCACTTATTTTAGGGTATAATTAATCGCCATTTCCCATAGCTCGTTATAATATTTATTGCCGCGATGTTCCGTCAATCATTGGCTATGCCTACATTATGCTGATTAGTTGCACTTGTCAATACGGAAGTTGAATAGGCTCTAAGCCAAAGTTTTGATTAAAAGCTTTCAAGTCCCTAACATCGAACTCTATCATACGCCTGCCGCACAAGGCAACTCCCAGAGCGCAAATGCATTACACAAATAAACGTTGACATACAAATTAAGACACCCAACCGCAATGAAGCAAACTTTTGCCAGCTGCAACCACTTGACTGTGAATAAACTTTTATATTACATAAAAAATAAAAAAAAATATATATCTGAAAAATATAAAAGGAAATAATGGAAAAAAAAGACAAAAATGAAAATATGTCAAACAACATTTTATGATTATTTGATTTCATTATTCGATAAACATATTCGCTTTAAATAAGACAAGCAAAGAAAAAGAAAAACGAATAAAATACTTGGAAAAGCAAAGAAAATATGAAAATAAGAAAACATTATCAAAGCGCAGCTAAAATGCCGCAAGTGACTTTACACAGCGACAGCAGCAGCCCCAGCCACAGCAACTGATGCTGATAATGGTGATTGTTGTTGCTATTGCTGCTGCTATTGAAGATGATGACTGCGGCGATGACGACGACGTTGACGTTGTCGCTGACGACGTTGCACAGTAAAATGTGCAGCAAACCGTTTGTCAACAGCGACGCAAGCAAAGCGTTGCCGCCAATACCGCTAGGCATGCTGCAGCCTGCACACACGTACACAATTGTGCGAAATTTGATGAGCATGTGCGTATATGTGTGTTTGTGTGTTGCCCAAATCCATTCCCAGTTGGCAATACGCTGGCAACTATTTGACTGCTGGTTGACAGTTTGGTTGACTGCTTGGTTAGTAAGCGGGCAATGCACCAACTCCTGCTGCTGCTGCTCCTACCGCTGCCGCTGCCGCAGCTGCTGCTGACTGAGTGACTGATTACTCATACTCGATGCTGCCTGCTGAGTTTTCGTTTGGTTTTGCTACACTTGGCTGAAGTTTGGTTGACTTGGTTGGCGTGGTTTCATTCGGTTTGCTTTGGTTTGGCTTGACTTGGTTCGGTTTGGTTTGTCTATGCTGGCGCTGCTGCCATTAGCCCTAGCGCAGCGCTTAATGAAATTGTGCACTCAATCGAGCGTAACGATGAGAAAAGTCAGCAAAAATTGAGGTTGCCACGCTGCCGCTCTCGCTGTCGCAGTTTCCTTGCTTTTGCCAAACATCCATGCTCATAATGATGCTGTTGATCGCAATGATGACATAGACGTCCATGGCGACATCGACATCGCTGATGTGCACTCAAATCACATCAGAAACGATTTTTGCTATTTTTATGCTGCACACACAGGCATCAACGTGCTTATATACTTCTATATATAGATATATCCATATATATGCTGCCAACGTTCCTAGTGTGCAAATTAGCCACCCGCTGTCTGTATCCCAGTCTGCCAGTCTGCCAATCTGCCAATCTGCCAGCATTGCTCTTAACAACAAAAACGCTTAAGGTCTAAATTGCTAACGCTTCTGCTGTCAGCGTTTTAGCGCCCGCAATGATTGCAACGACGATGATGACGACGACGTCGATGACAACAACAACGATGACGACATTGCCACTCTCACAAGCTGACACATGTTACTTTGCCCTTTTGCCCGCCTTGATCCCATTTGTGCTCAGGTGTGCTGATGCCTTTTGATATGCGAGGCAGTTAAACTTTGTTTTATTTCTATGCTGTGCAGTAAAGTTTCTTTTTGTCTTCTTTTTTTTCTCTTTCGTTCTCTGAGACTCCTCTTTGATTTTTGCGTAACGACAAGTGCAGGCAAAAAGTGATTTGGAAATATTTAGCGTATTAACTAAATGACTCTTTGACTTCCGCTGCTGCTCCGCATCCCCACGCATTGCACTCTGCGCTACCCCTGGCTGCTGCCGCCGCCCTCCATGCCTGCCACAGCGTCAGTTGTGTCGCTTTTGCGTTGCATGCAATGTTTTAAAATGCCATTTTGAATTTTAACGACCATAAATGCATGCTTATCTTAAATGCTCTTTTATGGCTGATGTTTTATGTTATACTTTTTTCTAAGTGTCGGTTTCGCCCTGCTGCACGTCGACTATGCGACAGCACGACAACTCGGCAACGGCTTCGCCTGCTGGCAGCCAAAGCAGCAAGTGGCAGCGTTAGCTTGATTTCTCTTAGTGATTCGCATGTAAGCAACCGTAGGTGGAGGCAAACGGTTTGTGGCTTTTAACGGCCACCGACGGACTGTATGTGTGTGTATTATTAGCTGAGTGCAGCAAAATGCTATGCAGATTACTACACGAATTACCTAAAATAAAAATAAAAAAAAAAATGATAAGCATATCTAAAATATAAAATAATAAAAATTCATATACAATATTCAAATTTTTTTAGAGCTTTGGATTGTGCAAACAATTTTGATTTTATGCTTAAACCAAATACATGAAATATGTTTGAATGTAACCAAAGAATTTAGGTTAAAAAAACACAAGAGAATATAACGTATGCTTCAGAAGAAGAATTTAGAGAGAAAGTAGAAAGAAACAAAAAACTTTGCTATACACACTAAACCCCTCTGATTAACAATAGATCAAGCCAATGCCGTTGAGTAAAAACAGAAAAAAATTCAATAAATACAAAAGTGATTTGGATTCTAATGAATGCATCTCCCATTCAAGGGAAATTTCATGGTCAAGAAGGACATAACAGCAGCAGACAGGTTACTAAAAAAATGAGAGGACAATATCAGCCACAACCTGAATTAAATAAACGTGGCTGCGAATAGGAGAACTTTTGAAAAGGTCAAAGAACTTCTTTAGCAGTAGTCCTGTGAAATTCTCTGAGCTGTGCTTAATAAATACCTTAATGGTAAGAGAGCTAAAATAGCTTCTAACTTGATTAAATCTTAGAGAATAATCCTAGCGACATTTTATGCGGATTGTGCTCATTCCTTATGTCTACTATTTGCTAATTACCTTTTGAACTGTTGTTTTCGCTTTAAGAATGTTTAAAACCATGTTTCCTTCTTTGAAACAGCTAAAAGCATTAAATGTGACCCACGTAGCTGCCGTTGCAATAATTCAAAAATATCACGTCAAAGCACATTGCCCAGAGCCATAGGACCCAACCCCAACACAGCGGGGCAGGTGCCTTTATTAGCAAACAGAACAATACGCCTCCCGTCCCTCCTTTCCCTTCTTGGTTACAACAATAGCAAAAACAACAACAACAACAGAAACAATACACCAACATGTGCCCGACATTATCATCAACACTATCATCATCAGCTATTGTCAAAGTTGTCGCATTTATTTTCTTGCTCAATCAGCGCAGCCCAAAGCGATTTTTTTTTTTCTTCGCTGCCGTCACCCATGATGCCAGATTTCCCCCTTGCTAGATTTATCTAACATTTACTCTATTTTTAACGAAGCCGCCTGCCTGGAATGATGCTGCTACTGCTGCTGTCGGTGCTGTTGTTGTTGTTGTTGGCGTTGTTGTTGCCTGTGCTTATAATAATTACCAACAAATGAACAAACAAACTTTAGCACACACCACACACCGCCATGTTGTGCTCAGGTTGTTGTCTCGTCAGACACACACTCACTCACACACACACACACACACACACACACATAGCTGCTGCTAATAAGCCTGCACTGGCAAAGTCAAAAGCGACAACTTCGTTAACGGCTGAGGGCTGGCATGCGGCCTGTGGAGTTGTCTGTTGTCTCCTGACTCCTGTCTCCTGTCTCTTGTCAGTTGGTTGGGCGTTCAGTGGCTAGAAAAGAAAGCGCTTCGACAATTGCGCAGCTTATCGCCAAAGCGGCAAAGCATCACTCAAAAAACTTTTCTTTTGCTTACAAACGCGCGCTCTCTCTCTCTATCCCGCGTCTGCCACAACCCAGCTGCTGCCCCTTTTGTGATTTTTTCCAAAAGCACGAGAAAATAAAAAAAAAAGCCAAAATTGCTGCCGGCTCAATTTTCCAACATTAGAACATTAGACCATTGAGGATAAACAATGAGTGTCGACTCGTTCAATGCTTGCGCTCTGCTGCGGTGTGTGTCTGTGTGTGTCGGGGTGTATCGGGGTGTCGCTGCTCGGTCGACGTTGCAGGCTTAAGCGTAATGACATCTCGTGGCAGCCTGGCAGGCTGGCAGGCAGGAAGCCATTGCCGCTGCTCAGGGTGACGTTTGTGTTATGCGCATAATAGATGTTAATATTATTGTTTGTGTTTCATGGGCGTGAGGGCGTGAGGAGGATGGAATGGAAGGATGGGAGAAGGTGCGTAGTTTGCGAGAGTTGTGGGAAATGTTTGCAGTTTGTCAAGTTCTGTTTCCGATTTCTCGTTGTTGGTTTTCCCCCCGTCTGTCATTCTGTTTTTTTGTTTTGTAGCTTTGCCTTGGTTGGGGGAAAAGCTTGTTAGTGTATGATTGAAGATGACGAATTGTTGATTTCAAATGAATCTCAATGCACGCGAGTTTGATAAAGTAAATGCCATGTTGTTATATGAGAATTATGTAAGCGCTCAAAGCAAACAGCATTAAGCATAGCATACTTTATGGCGTATCCTGCAATTCAGGCCGTGCTGTGATGATTTTTTTGAAGTCAGCTTCAGGTAGCGTAGCTCAGACAGTCATCGATGGCATTTTTGTTCTAGGCGCAGTAAGCACATGATTTATAGTATAATACTTGTATAGGACCAAGATTAGGTAGCTGTAACGAGTGCGATGAACTGACAATATTTGAAAATCACCGCAGTTTTATGAGTCATGCGATAACAGAGAAGCCTTCATGACATTTCGGTGTATAAACATTATGAAATAGTCAATATACACAAAATAATTGAAAGCATTATATATTAGAAAAAAGGTTATGCAAATGCAGGGAATATAAGAATGTAATAACTCAAAAGCACAGTGGGGCCAACAATCTTAGTTGCTTTTGATTTACTTAGCCAAAAGTGTCGAATATACATCAATATTAAATTAAAACCATAAACAAGTTCACTGCTATAATTTTAATTTAAAAAAAAAATAAAATAATACTGAAGTGGCTTCGCTTTAAAACTTAGCTACTGTAGTGAGCAAAATGTATAGAGCCTTTTTTCCTTAATAGCCTCCTCACCTGAATCGGTCAATAAGCTGCACTTATACTTGAATAGATCCACACTAATTTGTAATATAATGCAAGTACTTCTTAGAATAAGTCCTTACTGATTTGTGAGCAATTTTCAATAGTCATTCTATCTTAGTCTTGGTATCTCCCAAATAGCCGTACTTAATTAGATTACTTAAATGCCTTGAAACATTTGCATCTACGTTTAAATTTTAACTTCTGCTACAATATGATTAAAAACTGAAAATACATTTTATTAAGGCAATTATGCTTGCCTTAACGTCTAATACAACTTGCCAGTAATTTAATTAAAAACAAAGCAAGGTACAGCAGACAGCGCATAAGGTAAATGCTACTGCAGAAAGTTACAGAAACAATGTACAATAACCCAAGTCCCGGGACTCGCGCATTTAAATCACTCAAAGTCCACTTCAATCTTAACTCAACATATAATTAAAACATTGCTAAGAAGATTTGAGCAGCGAAATACCTAAACAAAACCTATAACAAATGCCAGCTTATGTTAATCAAGCAGAAAGCAGCAAATAGAAAGTAGAAAGCAGAAGAAAAGGAGCAACAGAAAGTTCGCGTTGAAGCAGTTGCGAATGCGACTTGCCGAAAATAAATGAATGAAACATTTTATTAATGATATTTTTTTTTTATACCCTGTACCAAAAAATGGTAAAGGGTATATTAAAGTTGTGCAAATGTATGTAACAGGCAGAAGGAGGCGTGGCAGACCCCACAAAGTATATATATTCTTGATCAGCATCGAAAGGCGAGTCGATTTAGCCATGTCCGTCTGTCTGTCTGTCTGTCTGTCTGTCTGTCTGTCTGTCTGTCTGTCTGTCTGTCTGTCTGTCTGTCTGTCCGTCCGTATGAACAAAAGGATCTCGGAAACGGTAAGACCTACAACCACCAAATTTTGCACGAAGACTCTCTCAATCCATAGGCATAACAAGTTTATTTTTTTTTTCGATATTCGTCCTATAACATATAGCTGCCATAGGAACGATCGGATGAAAACTCACATTTAGTAACTAAAACCCTTTTGTTTTTCAAGATATCTTCACCAAATTTTAAATTTAAAAGTTTTAGCCAATGTGTAATCACATGTCTAAATATCATGTATATCGGTTCACTATATCATATAGCTGCCATAGGAACGATCGGCCGAAAAACAAGATTTACTGAGAAAAACTTTTTTGTTTATTAAGATATCGTTACCAAATTTCGGATTTGACAGTTTTAGGTAATATCCAATCATAATCCTGAATATGATAAATATCGGTTTACCAGAACATATAGCTGCCATAGGAATGATCAGCCGAAAAATGGCTTTTACTAAAAAAAAATTTTTTTTTTGTTTTGGATTGGGTACAGGGTTTTCTATAGTCGGTTACACCCGACTATAGCCCTGCCTTTCTAGTTTTTTTTGTAGATGTCTGACAAAAGCACAAGCGAAACGAAAAAAAAAAAGAAAAAACAATACAATAAAAGAATTAAACTCAGAGTAGATGCCAAAAGCAAGCAGACAGAGGAGGCACACGAAAAAAAAATATGCAAAAAGAAAAAAAACTAAACCTAAAAACAGCAAAGGAGAAACAGTCACCAAAGTGTAAGGCGAACAATAGAAAAACTTTGCAGCATTGCGTTGCTTAAATAATTCATTAAATTAAGTAAACGAAACAATCAATCAAATGGCATTTAGTTGGCATTGAAAATATACAGGCAGGCAAGAACTTAACAGCAAGCGAAATATGATTTTTAAATCGAAGTGCTGAGGAGCTGGCAAATGCTCAGCACACACACTCACACACACACCCAAACAAACACCCACGACACGACAGTTGTCTGGTGGCCCAAAGTGTCTGCCAGCAGCTGAACATCTTCAGATACAGGATGACGACTCAAGGCAATTATGAGAAGAAAAGCGGCAACAGCACAAGCGACAAAAACGTGTAGAAAGCAAATAGGAAAACTTACATGAAAATCCTTGGAAGAATGTGCAACATTTCATACATTTTTTCATAGTTCTGTTGTTGAACTGCAGCGAAGCGACAAAAGTGCAAAAATGTAAAAGGAGCAAAAACATAAGACAAGGCAAACATATACTCAGGGCCACACTTAGAATGAGTAAGTGTAAAAGTTTGGGTGGCTTAGGCAAGGCAGGCAGGCAGGGGCAAGGACGCGCTGGCAGGCAAGTCGAAGTGAGATCATAAGCAGTTGCAAGTTATTGGCGCAAGATTTCCCATGACAATTTTGCTTTGAACTTAACAGTGGCAATAACAGCAAAAACAACAACAACAGCACCAGCAACAACAACATAACATTAGCAACAATGCACACTCAACAAAACTGGCAAAAAAAAATAAAAACAAAAAAAAAAAAAAAACACATAAGCGAAAACAAAAAAAGAAGTGAAGCACACATGGCACAAAGTGCGAGAAAACTAAAATGGCGAACCGCTGCCGGCAACGACGAGGCTACTTTTGCCTCAACACCAATTGCAAAAACCCAAAGCTAGATGGCGCTAGATGCTCTTATGCGGCAGCGGCAGCGGCAACTGCAACGGCAATGGCAGCGTCAGTGTAAATGTTTGCCTTGCGTTTTGTTGCACGCCAGCGCATGATGATGACTGCTTGAGTGGCAGCCATTCCAGCTGTGGGTGTGTGCGGGGGCGTTTGTGTATTTATGTCTGCAAATATTTTTTGTAACATTTTTATAAATATTTTTTTTTTCTTTTGCTTGTGTTAACTTTTTTTTGGGCGCAAACTATTTTTGCTTTTTGCGCTTGCAAGTTTTAGTTTATGTACAGCAAACACACTTATGTGTGTGGCAGTGTGTGTGTTTGTTTTTTTTGTTTTTTTTCAAGTGTGGGTGTGTGTTTGTGGGTGTATGTTTGGCGTAGTATGTGCACACAACCGTGCTAATGTCTGCATTAGTGTACGGCTGTTGCCCTGTTTTCAACGAATTTATTTACTCTACCATGTAGAGAAGAAAATTAATGGCAGCGTGTGCAAATAATGACACAAGCTGCAGCCGTGACAATGTTTTTCATAATTAAAGTTCCAAATAAAATTCGGCAAAATACGCTCTTGGGGGGCGGCATGGACTTAACTCCTTCGGATATGCACACGCATTGCCATAATTTGTAAGTTGCCGCTTAAGTAAAGTTGACAGTCTCAGGCTTTGTCTCTCACTAATTAACCTTGCTGAAGGCATATGATTTATGTATTTCTGTAGGCTGACTTGCCGAATGGCATTTCATTATATTTTACTCGCGATTTAGCAATTACTGACAGAGTCACATTTCTGCGTAATTATAAAAAATCTAAGAATGTGAAAATTCGTGGCGTCGTGGAATCTGGCACTTGGAAATTCTGTATAGTGTCAATAGTTTAGATATATTCTAAAGTTGAATAACTGCACTCAGCCTTGCAGGTATCCATTATTGTTGTCTATGTACTTAACATTTCACTTTTACTCTGATGCCTACTTTCACTTTAAACGCATGTCTTGGCTTTGGTTAGTAGCAAAGTTTAAGCTCAGGTACTCTGCCAAGCTATGCCGCCTGAAGTAGAATTCTGCGGTAAACCATTTAGGTGCTTATCACGACAATGGGCAAACGTAGTTAAACAGGAAATTTGCATACTCTGCCAATAGCAAAATGTGTTACATGCGCATACGCATACGCATACGGACACGGACACGGACACGGACACGGACACGGCATGACAAGACTTGGCCAAGAGACAGTACACGCAAAACTTTGCAACTAACCACTGGCATACAGTGGCAACAACATGACAACAACAACTACAAGTACAACAAAATACAACAAATATATAGAAAACTTGAGCACAATTTAAATTCCGTGTGCTTTGCCATAGCCCGAGAGTCAGAGTCAGAGCCACTCTCACATACATCAGCATTGTTTTGGCCACATTCCCATGCACACTCACACACACACACATACACACCACACACATACACACACACAAATAGGGCAAGAAGTTTTGTTGCGTATTCTACGCTTAACTAACACCGAAATAAATTGCTAATCTTTAGAATAAATGAAATAAATTTTTCTTGCCGGCTATTACCGTGTGCATTGCCCAGGGCCAGGAGTTGGCATTGGCATTAATTTGGTATTCTGACCACAAAACTGGGATTTATTAAACTGACTGGCAGATAGAACCGAACACCAAGCACCGCGCGCTGCACGCCACTCATTCACACACGCAGGCCGAGCAGAGCCACGGAGTGGCCAAAGCCAGGCCAGCCTGGGGGAGGGGGTGGATGCCTACTGGCAACAGGCAACATGACCTAAAAGTTTTGCGCATGTAAACTTGCTGCCAAAGTGTGTGGCCTAAAATTGTCGTCTGCGTGTAGGAATTTCTCTTCTTATTTATTTTTTTTTGTTTTTTTTTTTTTTTTCAATTTAACCTTGCAACTGTTTTACACTTGATTTAACAGTAAAAGTTAAATAAACAAACTAAGTAAGAAATAAATAAAAGTAGGCAAAGCATTTATTGCTTAATGACTTTGAGCATTTAGAACTCAAGTGTCTGGCATTTCAATGCGTAATCAGTCTGCCCAGCTTCGTCAGCAAAGCGTCTTTAAAAACGCATGACTAAACACTCATATTACCCCCAGCTGGGTCCCATGAGAAGGGCTTCTATGTAGTCCACATGCGAAAAACCAATTGCACTCAGCCAGAACTACTTAAAACAAACTGCCTTGCCTAAAACACTAGCCATGTAAAGCACAATGCAACACAAACTGCGCACACGACTTCTCCTCCGGCGCCGTTTGCCCATAAAGTGAGCGACAAGTTGCTGATCAGCGGTTTCACAGCGCAGCTGGCGCCTTGTGTCGATCTCCACTTCAGCAGCCTGGGCAAGCTGCTGTCCAAGCGTATGGACGACACGCATGGCCGCCTATGGCTGAGTTACTACCTCAGCAGCACCTTGGCCTGACTGGCATGCCTTGGCTTGCAGTGGACGACGCATTAAATCCTTTCGTGACGTGGTGTTTTATGTGCATGTTAAGCGTGCAGATGGTTATGTCTGCCAGGCGCAAGCCAAAGAGCAAGAGCAGCAGTGCACAGTGACTTTATGGGATGAGGAGAAAATGCTGATCAACTGGCAAATGGCTGCAATGCCAGAAGAGTCGTCATTTCGCTGCTTTTTGCAACGCATAAAAAACAAATTCTTGCAGCATTTCACATAAAATTAAGAAGCAGGTGAAGCTCAAAGAAACACAATATAGTTCTGTGCTTTGAAGCGATAAGCAAAACTTTATATATTTTTTTTGTAAACTCAAGTATATTAAATTGCATTTTGTACGCATAGTTTTCTAAATAAACCAAAAGAAGAATTTGAGAGGAGTTCCATAGATGCTTCCAATTTTTTTAAATCACAAAGAAACATAAAACAATACTTAAGTAGTGAATAGTTCGACTCAACGCTAAGACATACTGACTTGCAGTCATCGGGTAACAAATAATATATTCAAGTAAACAATTCTTGCAGCAATCTCTCGGCCAATAGACACATGCCATGTCAAAGGGAAGAAAAAGGAAATGCAGCAAGTGAAATTATTTCATTAAACAATGCCAGAGGCATCGCATTGCAGACACAGTCAAATTGTTTCTTGCTGTCGTTTGGCGCCTGCGATTTATCGTTATACCGCGTTGCCACTCCATAAATAAAATTCAAGCAATTTGACAACATTTCGAAAATTTCAGCCACCAGCAGCAACACACATTGCTGCCCAGTGCTGCTGCTGGTCAATATCAATTGAGCTTTTCCATCTGTTGACCATAACTTGCACGTGGTGTGGCCCGTCGGGGCAGAGACATCCTTCCGCCTGCCGCACTGAGTGTCATGTCGTGTGCCGTAATGGAGTTTCGTGCAATTTTAAATTAAAGTGTCATTTAAGTTGCTGCTCTGTGGAAATACAAAAAGAAAGCAAACATAAAAATAAAACAATAAAAAACAAAAATAAATACGTAGAAAATCGTAAAATTTATAGTTTCGGGTTCATGAAAATTTCTTTGGCTGTCAATATGAGCCCTACGCTATGCCACACCGCACCATTCCACACAATTCCACACCATTCCTCAGCATGCCGCACCTCGTCCGTTGCCTTGGTCTCCTTTATTGCATTTGATGTGTCTCCTTTGTTGTTGCTGTTTCTGTTGTCTGCTCATCTGCTTTGCGCTTTTCCGCATACGTTTTGATTCTTCGCTATGATTTTCGTTTGCTCTTCTTTGGTACAATGTTTTATAAGTGTTGAGTACCATCGAACACGTCCAGTTTAGATTTATCACTTTTGATTTCTTCGTCTACGTTGTTGGAATTGATTTAATACATTTATTTGCTTCCGCTTCCGCGAACGTTTACCGTTACTATTGCATTTTCTGTTTTAGATGGCAACGATTCCATCATGTATGTGCATATGTATGTACATTATGTGTGAAGGGGTTTCTTTGGCCGTATGTTTTTTTTTTTTTCTGTATGTGTTTTGCGCTTTTTGATATTTCATGTTTACACTTTGATTGCTTTACTCACATAAAAGTTTAATCCAATTTTAGCGCTTGCATGCGTTTATACGGGATGGGTGTAATTGCGCAGTTCATGTGTGTATTTCATGGGTCACCTGTTGTGGGACTTCGTGGCATGGCCCAGTTGCTATTATTGAAAAACCTTTAACGGCGGAGATGACACAACAAATTGAAATTTGTATGACAGCCAAAAGCTTGTTTATGCTTCAGTATAAAATTAAAAAATCGAATCGAATTGAATCGGTTACTTTTATTAAGTGTTTACTTAAGCTGAAGTTATAGGTACTTGAATATTTAACAGAAAAACCAAGGAATCTATTTTATAAGGCATACCAACAGCTAATGCTAAAGCTATATCTTACAGCACAGTTCTGAAAAGGCCTTGAGATGTGTAATAACAAATTTCGTTTCATTGGCATAAGATAAAGTGACATATATTCATGCAAGCCCACTAACTGAAGAATTTTGTTTGCCAAACGTCAAAGAGTCAAAGACTAGACGAATTCATCTTGGCGAAGAAGTCTTCAAGATTGGCTACTGGTTTCATATGCACAGTAGTAGCACATCAAATCTGAATAGATTATGATGGTTTTTTTTTACTATCTGCAGTAGTTTTATTTTAGGATATATTTGTTTCTTCTTAAGTTTACAAAATACGATTTAGCTGCTCTACAAAAAAATATTTCATAGCGAAAGCTTCACTCCCAGCTTTGTTGTAGGTGAGTTAATTAAGCAACTCATGCATATGCATTTAAATGGGATATATCGTAAAATACACTTCACAGTCGTTTAAGCAGCGTTTTACATTTTTATGCGTGCCACGCGTCGTATGCGTAATATGCGCAAGCACATGTTTTATCCGCATATCTGGCACTTCAACGGTGCGTTAAGCGCATGCTTCACTTTCGTTAACCCACATAAAGCCACATGCAATTTATTTTTAAAGCTTAGCGTATTAAGTGCACTCAGGTCTGCACTCAATCGAAGCAGCCACAGCAGCATCAGCAACACCAGCAGCCATTGCCGTGGCAGCAGCTTCAAAAAACAATGAAGCACTAAATGAAAATCGGCAACTAAGCTCACAGGAGAATTAGGGTCCCTTTCACATACGTACTCAATTTCTCTAAAAACTAAGCTGCATGTGCACAATGCAAAGCCATGCCGTGTAATAACGTAACGCTGTGACCAGCACATAAATAACGGCAACAAAAATCAACAACTCGGAAAATCAGCAGCAGCAGCAGCAGCGGCAGCACCAAGTGGCTTAACACCTCGCGACGCGTTAATGCTCCATAACAGTTACTTTGTCTGGTCAGTCAGTTAGGCAGGAGATCAGGAGGAAGGCGGGTGAGGCAAGGTAAGCGAGTGCATTGAACGTCTACAAGGCTGCAGCAGGAGCCACTTGCAACGCTTGCTTGCGCGCACTTGCCGGTGACCTGCTCTGACCGCTGCACTCTGTGTCACCTTCAAATGACTTCCCACATGAGCTACGTGGCTGCAGCAAGTAAATTGTCCCTTGCACCTTAGCAGCCATATGTAGCTGGCTATGCAATTTATTAGCAGAGCGCAGCAGCCGTTGCTGCCAAACAGCGGCAAATATGAAAAGAAAAGCCCTGGCTTGGAGTAAGACGCAGGAAGTCATAGTTTTCATTTATGAGCGACAATAGCGGAAATGAAAATCTACAACCATAAAATGTAGCGCACATGACACTTGAAAAGCGTATCCCGTGCCCACGGACATTTGGCTGCCAGGCACTGCGCGACAAGAGCTACTTACTGGCTGCCAGCTGGGCAATAAGCCCAAAGCGCAGGCACAGGCACGGTGTCCTGTCGTTAAACACTCGCGCCTGCACTGCAGTTCTGCATTATTCTCAAAATTAAGCTTCAATTTTTATGTTACCGGTGTGGCTCACTCCCACATGTGTGTGCGCGCCTTTGTTTGCCGGCACATTTTTCTTACTTGTGCTGTCGCCGCCAAAAAAAAGATGAAGTTGGCGGAAGTATAAAAAATGCCTTGCACAATGCAACTTTGCACAGCACATGCATTGGCCAAGCCAAGCTAGGCGAGGCCAGGCCAGGCCAGATCATGGTTTGACCTTTCAGTCCTGTAGTGAAACTGCTTAAATGACTTTCAATGAGCGCAGCAGGACATGCCAAGCCTTGCGTTCTGTCCATCTGCCTGCCAGTCTGCCCGCCTGCAATTTTCTTATAAAATAATAATGTCGTCCTTTTGAAAAACTAAAATTGAATGATTGGTCCTGTGTGTGTCTTTTCGTTGTCTCTTCTTCCTCTTGTCCATGCAATCGTTCATTTGTTTGCATGCTGCCTGCTGAGCTAATGGCCGACGTTAAAGTGATTTTCCGGCTCTTTGCATATATGTGCGAGCGGAATCCGTTTATGTACATATACATATGCAAGTATATACATACATACATATAATACACTATACATAATTGTGTTTATATACTGTCAGGTATGTAAAAACATTTCTGCTGCTACAATCTTTAATTCTTTTCTTTCTTTTTTTTATTTCTTTCTTTTTTTTATTCATCTTCTTCTTGGCTTGTGCTTTTGTTGCCGCCGGTCATGTTGGCAGAAATTCTAAGAAAAGAAAAAATACCGACAAAAATTGACTTCCTTTGTGTTTCGACTTCAAGTCAACTCTGCTGACAGCACGTGTCCACATTGAGTCGTGTATGGCAGCTGAGTATGTGTGTGTATGTGTGTGTGTGTGTGTGTGTGTATGCGAGGTGTATTGTTACTGTAGGATTGTGTGTGTTTGTGTTCGCATAACTTGATGTGTATTTTTAATTGAATAAAATTTTTTTCTTTTGCTTCAAACACTTAATTAAATTGTTGCGGCATGTTAAATGTCAATTAAAATGGCTTACAGAGTGAACTGGCATGCTGAGTACCCCTAATCTAACTAACTACTAATTAAAAAAATCAATAATTGTGCCTTTAATTACAAATTTATACAAATAAACTGAAATAAGCTTGGAAGACTTTTATTGAAAGAAACATTTCTGCAGCTGAAATCTAAGCTACCGCAATCACATTAGCAAATGAAAGTTAAACCGCAAATCAATTAATTATTACATTAAAATAGTTGCAAGCATTTTACGTGGAAAAATTGATTTTGCCTTTTGTATTTTTGATTGCCTTTGTTTTGCTGTTTCGATTTTGTTGCTGGCGTATACTCGAATGGTAATTGCAATTAAAAACCGCAAGCAAGTCAACGAATGACGATGACGATGGCGACGACGACGACGACGATGTCAACAATGTCAATTAACTGAGGTATGCGCAATTCTAATTAAATAGCAGACTCGCTTAGCAACGTCTTGAAGTTTAACACATAACCCAGTCAACACCCAGCTACAGCCCAAGTCAACACTTAAGTAACGACAAAAATAAACAAAAACCCGCAGCAGCCCCCGTATAGGAAGGGAAAAAAAGAAGAAGAAGCAGAAGCGAAAGGTAGGCAAAACTAGCGAAAACTCAAGTCGATGTGCATGAGCGAACCCCGGCTGGCAAATGATGTTGCTGCTGACTCTGCCGTTACCGCCTCTGCTGTTGCTGTAACTGCTGCTGCTGCTGCTGTTGCTGTTGCATGTAAACTGTACCAATTAAATTTTGTGGCACCTAAGCTTAGCGTAGCTGCGCTGAGCCTAACAGTCAAGAGCTAACAAGTTGTTTAATTAACGCGATTAGACGTGATGATAAGTCATGTTGAAATTAAAATCTCAAAGGGACACCCTTGCCAACACCTTAAAATGCAAGTCAAGGCAAGAAAAGGAAAGGAAAGGCAAGTCTCGACTAGTGACACTTGCAAGGCGAAACAGCTAAGAACTCGACTCACACACTGTTTACCCATAAGTCACAAAATGTACACCTTCAATTTAGTCAGCATGCAAGGTGTTTGTGTTTATGCTTGTGTGTGTGGGTGTGTGTGTGTGTATGTGTGTCTGCGTTTTGCAATTACATGCGTGCAGACGAGGACTCACTAGTTCGCTTTTGCTCTTGCATTGCTTAGAGTTTGGCGCCGTCAGTTGATTTTCTGTTTGAGTTATATTTTTGACTTGCCACCTTTCTGCCCGCCCCGCTTCTTCAGCGCCTTTTTCCTGTGCCTTAATATTGACGCTTCTTAATGAGCTCTGGTAGGCCTTGTGCTGCAAGTGTTATTTATTATATTATTTTTAGTTTATTTTTATGCTAAGTTTTGTGTTGAGAGGCGTGTATTTATTTTTGTATATATATACACACAAAACTATTGTATACTTGAAGTTTTATATATGTAGCCATGTTCAGTGCTTAGCATAATTTTGACCTTCACTGCTTGGTGTGCTGCAGATTTTACGAAATTAGTTTAAGACTTTGTGATTTGTGCGACATTTGTTGCGTGGCTTAATGTCGTGCTATGCTGTGCTGTGTGCTACGTGAAGGATTTTTTCGTTATTGGCAGTGAAGCAAAGCAAGCTTCTTCTCGATTTTTTTTTTTAAGTTTTATTTTATTTTTTTTTTTTTTCTGCTCGTATTTTTATTAGTCAACAACGTAATATGTGGAAATTTGAGTGGCTTCGTCTCAAAAACTTAAACTATTTAAATGCCATACTGTTTTTCTTCAACAAATCGCTACTTAACTGGTAGAATGCAGCCCTCACGGCTAAGTGTGTATTTCAGGCAATTTTAATTTTTACAAAAAGCAAGAATCCTCTCAACTGCAGCCATGCTACTTACGGCATTTTCCCACATAACAATTCTTTGAGAACTCAATAATTGCTTGCATAAGATACTTTCCGCTGCAGACACAAATTATCCGTTGCTAAGACGCTTTGTGCCAACCGTTAACTCACTCTGGCCACAATACATCCATATACGTGTGTGTCACAAAAGTCAACAGAGAATGCATAATTTGCTAGCTAAACTTCATCTAATGCACATGAGTTCTTGGCAATTATGTGGAAACGCGTATCTGCAAAGTATTTGCGCATTGTAAGCCAGTCCGCGAGGCCACGTAGTCCTTTCTTGGCGTAGTTCTACTTGCCTGCCATTAAATATACAAATTGAGTCGGTAAGTTGTGTACTGCCACCGGGTATTTCTAAGAAAATTCCAAGGATGCGCTTAACTATAGAAATGTTTGTTAACTAGCAACTCCTTAGGCTGCATGCTAGAATATTTAGCAGAAATTAGCATACAAAGTACAACACATCGCACAGCATTTCACCACGAAAACTGCGCGCACAACAATGCGACATTCGTTAATGATGCAAAGAAACTTCACTACAGCGTGCAGCGGCAGCCAGCAGCGCAGTCGGCACTTCTGCTGCTGGTCGACTCTTTGGTTGGCAGTTGCCAGTTGCCGAACGCAAAACGCAGAATTCTCAACTTGCAGCGAATAGCGAAATGTTTTTCAATTAAAAATGATTAGTTTCATATTTTGCCATTTATAATTTTTGGCATGCCAGGGAACTTTGACTTGAGCTTATGCTGCTCGTGCGGCTCATGCTGCCACCCGAGGCCATTGCCAAAGCGCCACAGTGCCAAAGCACCAAAGTACCAAAACCTTTTAAAGTCGGGCGTAATTAATTAGTTCGAAATGTAAATTGCGGCAGCAGCGCAAATGTACAGGTCCAAGTGGCACGCCAAGATGCCGAACCAGTTGCAGACGGCAGTCACAAGTGAAGTTATTTGGCGGTGCGTGGCGGGGCACTCCTCGCGCCTCTTTTTGTCTATTGTATGCGCAGAGCGTAGCGCAAAACTTGGACCGCGTGTGCGATACACGTAAATGTTTACCTATAATTTTATGAGTTTATGAGTAACACAGCAACACACAAAAAGTTTAACTTTTTCTTTTTCGTTTATATTTTTTTTTTTTTTTCTACTTCTTCTCCTTTTTGTGTTTGTTGTTTTTTTTTCTACTCTGTTCGTTTTTTGGCAAAAACTTTTCTAATTATAATCTACATAACTTAAAAATGCAATTGTGCCGGCAATTGTGCGCGCGCCTCAAAGTTTGTATTGTAAGTTGCTGGCTCCCTGACTGCTTGGCAGATTGACTGTAGGCATGCGCCTATGCTTGCCCCCTACCGCATATGGCATGCGCCGGCAGCGGCTATGTGAGGAAATTTTGTTTGCCTTTGATTTGCGTTCACTTGACGTTTTGCGTTTCATTTAAAAATTTAGCGCTGCTACAATATTGGCGACAGCTGTGCTGCTCTTGGCTTGATTTGGCATGATTTTTAATTTCGTTATGCGGTAAGAAAAATTATT
Source organism: Stegana nigrithorax (assembly GCA_037044495.1). Lineage (NCBI taxonomy): Eukaryota > Metazoa > Arthropoda > Insecta > Diptera > Drosophilidae > Stegana > Stegana nigrithorax. The sequence goes on from JBAMBQ010004051.1 coordinate 78,255, forward strand.
ATGAAAAAACGAAACGAAAAAAAGAAAGAAAAAATTTCAAATTTGAAATGTGCCACTTCATATTTTTGCACTAATTGTTGCTATTAAATTTGGTTTGACAAGCAGCAGTTGGCATAAGTAAAAGTTCATTCCCTTCCATGTTTTTTTTTTTATTTTTTAACTTATATATATGCCTTCCGCCTGTCGGTCATGCACATAGGTTTAGTTGGTTATATTATATATATTATATTTTATTATTTTGTTCACTTTTCTGCTTGAACAACAATTGAAAAATGTCTTTTAAAAACTTTGCTTTAAACATTCCAAAATAAAAAAATTCTTAGGGCATATATATGATGCAATGTTTTTGCCCCAAAGGCAATATTAATATGGGGCATGCTGCTGTTTTATGTCTAATCTGGCATTAAACTTTGACAGTGTGTTTACTTTTTTTTCGCCGTGTGGGGCATAGGCAAGCGCTAACACCCAACTTTGCGTTTATCTTGAAAAATCGTCTTATCTAACTTAGACTACAGTTATTTTTCTTTGCTGCTTAAGCTTTTTATGCTAAGCTGTGCTAACAAACACAACAGAAATGGAAAAAATAAAAACCAAATGCCGCCACACAGATGCAGGCGTGCAATCCAATGCCGGGGGTTGAAGCGGGTGTCGAGCGGGTGGCAGCTTGCTTTGTCAATTGGACTCAACTTGTGTCGACTCGCGGCGACTTCAGTGTTGCTTTTCCCGACTTCAGTTCAGTTCAGTTCAGTCGAGTTCAGTTGAGTTCAGTTCAGTTGGGTTCACTTCACTATGCACGCCTGAGATGGCGATGTCGTGCCTATCCTATTCGTGTGCCAGAGCCAGAGCCAGGCCTCATGGGCATATTTTAGAGGCTCATGTGACAAATTGCCTAAGCACGTGTATCGCATTTTTATAACACGCTCCTTGTGTGTTTTCCCACTTTTGGCTGTTCTCTGTGTGCCTTTTCTTGATTTTTCGTTTTGCTTTTTTTTTTTCACTTTGGTTTGCTCTAAAATACATTTTTAGTTTTCCTTTTGCCAAATCCGATTCATTTCTCGTCATTTTACGTGTGTAGATGATATATGCAATATTTTATATGCTGCCAACGCAAAAGGCAGAGGCGCATACCTGGCGTTGATGAGTGGCAAGAGACAGCAGCCACATCTTGTCCTTATATGTATCCTTATGCGTATCCTTATACGTATCCTTATGCGTAACCGTTGCTGCTGGCTCTTTGCTGCTACGTGCGTCATTTGGGTTGATGCATGTTTGGGCTTTGTTGGAGAATCGCGCACAAAATGATGAGCACCAGGCAGGATGTTGCCACTTAATGGGCGTGGCGCGGTCTTGTTACATTTGATATCTTCATAACTGTTGAGATTTACGCTTTAAATACAAACCGAAAAATTTCACACCTTTAAGTTACACCGCACTCACAACAATAACTCAAAAGACAAAAAAAAAAAACAAAACATTGAATGCACTTGCAGGCAATTAAGTGAAATTGAATACACATTCGACATAAGGTCCTTGGTGCGCGAATTGCTTTTGCAGTGTTTTTTGTGCAAGTCATGCTTTTCAGTTTTTTGCTTCACCCTTGCCGCTTAACTGGCAGGCAACACATAGTGTGAAGTGGACACTTGAAACAAAGAGCAACAATCGCTAGGACCGTAAAAACAAAATGGAAACCAATATAAAAATAAAAGACCAAAAAAGCAGAGGAGAAACTGTTTATTTGTGTCCTGTTGCATCTGCTACATGTGTACGGCTCAAAGAGTTGATTGTCGTTTAGGTTGACTGTTGTAAAGGAGAAGAAAACAAAGCGCGTTGCAATAAAGTATTATAACTGAAATTTATAAGCAACTTCTAAGAGCAAGAACTAAAAAATTATGCACTTGCAAGATTGAAATCGAATTAAAAAGCAAAGAGTTCAGTCCCATAAAACAGTAAAGTGCTTTAGAAAAATGTTTTGTATCTAAAATACTGCCAAGGATGCCGCCATGACATCTGCACGTTTAAATCTGTACTTTTTTCTTGTAAGGAAAATCTCCATGGTAAAGGATGTCCAGCTCTCACAGGCTCTCCAAGCTCTAAAATGTTACTAAGACTAATATCTGTTAAAAACTGACCATCTAAAGCTGATCACCGTCTTCCCATCTCCTTTACCAAAATATCCTATTGAAGTTTAACCTCCACATGGTCAACACATCACAATTTGAATCTTGTTAAGCTGCCAGTGGCACCTTAGTCTTGACCTTTAACAGCTGTACCGATAAAACTTGAAAAGCAAAAACGTATAAAAATTATTATTGAAAGTCATGCTACCCAAAATGTGCATTTGACTACTTACCGTTTGCTTGCTCACACACAGCAGCCAATTGGAAATTTTTCAAGCGGAATATGCAAAAAAAACGAATACGCGCCGACAAATTAATGACCACTCAGCATCGCATACAGTGCCATGCCGACACATTGCTCTGGTCTGGCATAAGCAGAACTATGCAGAATTTTACAATCGTCACAGCACAAAGCGACAACGAGTGGGCAACTGGCAGCAAGGAGGGCGCAATGTGGGCGAGGGGGCAACCGTATACAGCAACAATTAAGCGCGTAACTTCAGCAGTAATTGCTATCAGAGGCAGCAATCGACGAAGGCGAACAATGCCGGCCCACGCATCGTCGCAGATACAGGAGAAGAAGCACGGCTGTGCACAGGAGTGGCAAAGGATATACACAGGCATGAAGAGTGCCTGATAAGTGCGAGGTGTGAGTGTATGTGCGGCGAGTATAGTGTGCAAGTGGAGTGGATAGGAGTGGTGTGTGTGCGTAGAATATGTGCGTGCGATGCCATCACGAAATACAAAAATCATCGGCGTGAAAATAAACTAATTGAAGAAAAATTCCGCACTTCAGCTATGTTTCGGTTTTATTTGCCTCGAATTGCCACCTTTTTTCACCATTTCATTTCAGTTTTGTTTTTTTTTTTTTTGTTTTTTGCTTTGCGTTTGCATGATACACATGTTTTTGTTGTTGGCATTGCTGTTGCTGTTATTGTCGCCTTTGTTGTAGTTGGACTGTTGCATTTGACCTCCGGTCAAGTTTCGACATGTCGGCACTTGATGCTTCAATTCACTTCAGTTTGGTTCAGTTGGCTACGGTTGATTTTGTTGCCGTATAGTCGGTCGTGTTGGCCGTCGTCATTGTATAGTGCATGCATCTGCCTGGTATCAATGACCAACAACGACAACAACTACAACAACAGCCAAGCTAGCCAATTAAAGTCCGAGTGAGTCGTCGAGTCATGAAAGGAGCGCTTGAGCGCGTTTGTTGCGCATCGCATATTGTAGGCCTAGTGGTTATTTAGCAGTTGAGCTCAGCAACACGCATACACATGCATATGTGTATACATGCAGCCACACATACATGCCCAGCACAGCAGAAATAACCAGCAAATGGCAGCTGCAAAAAAAAAAAAAAACAAAAAAAAAAAAGTTCACATAACAAAGCAACTGTACAAGCACAAATGCAAACAGCACGAGTAAATGCATCCATATGCCACGCCTTGATGGTGTTGTCGTGACCGCTTAGAATCATCCTAAGAGATACAATCGACGCTTTAAAGCGTTTCATGCTTCAGCTGACATTTTTCCAATTAAAAATATAAATGTCGCAAACATTTTTATTTTCGCGATCTTTCTTGCTATTGGACTATTGCGGACCAGACTCGCAACCAGAGAGAAGTAATATTAAGTATTTATATGATGAGACACCTTCAAAATGCAGACTAAATGCTTTGCTATGATGTAACTGCAACTCTATCAATAATAATTGTGGCATACACACCTAAACAGGAGTGAAGTCTTAATCCACCCAACGTTGTGCAAATACGAAATACATTACGTATACGTCGCAACGCCTCGTTGACCCTGCCGTGTTGAAGCGGTTAATCTAATTAATATTTTGAACACCTATTGCTGTCATTTTACGACTCAGTGGTTTTGGTTTTCGTTAAATAAACGGCATAAATTGTAGGCGTGTTAATGCGAATGCCAAGCTAATTAAACACAAGTATGTGCAAGATAATTCATGCAAAATTTTGGAAATGAAATTTTACGCAATTTTCATAATTTGTAAATATTTTTTTGTCTTTTTGTTTATTTTTTTGGGCATAAATTTTATTGCAATAATTATAATATTTGCTTAGCATTATTTCCATTGCGGTTCATTATTGTTTAGGCAATTTTTAATTGCGCATAAATGTTTACATGTCGATATTTTGCACAATACTCGACCTTCTTATTTAATTTGATTTGAATTTATTTTATTTTATTTGATTTTATTATTTATCACATTCTTGTGGCACAACATAGACACACGAAATCCTATTAAAAATGTTAATTTATGCAAATTTGCTTAGCTGCGTTTGTGTGAGTCTGTGTGTGCGTATGTGTGAGTGTGTGTAAGTAAGCTGTCTTGGTGTCATGTACGCTTTTGTTTTTTATGCATCATAATTTCATTTTCATACGAAAATCGTTCACGCAAACGCGTAGCTATACGCACGTGCACCGCCGCTAGTCACAAGGACACGAAAATTCACATACACACGCACAAACACACACACATGCATATACACCGCGTAAAAATTAAGCAATGCCTACATTATAATCTGCCATTAGCAGGCTGCGTAGCGGGCGTGCAAATGTTATACCTGCCGTTGACTGCTGTGGCTTCTGCTGCCCCCGCCTGTCCTGCAGCCTCGCTTCGCTTCGCATGCGTATCGCATAGATTGTGTCGCATTCAATTATGTCATAGGCAGGCATCAGCCTCAACAGCAACAGCAACAGCAGCAGTTTTCGATGTTGTCGCCGCGTTCGTGTCAAGACTTTGGCAAATGCGCTGACAAAAAAAAAAAATAAATAAAGTATTGCAAACACGCTACACGACACGCCGTGACACGATTGACGTTGAGTATGGCTGAAAGACATTCGCATCGACGTCATGCATGTGACGTGCGCCTGTTAAGATCTCAATCTATTTTTGATAACATCCCCCCCGCCAGTGCCCACACCAGACACTCATCCCTATCCCGCCCTCCGCCACGTATCTGCGTAGATGTCTTACCTTACTCATTTTTTATTGCGCCACCTTGTGACATGCATGGCAATTGGTTTCATTTAGCAGCCAAGCGCCGACATGTGTCTGCCGCCGACTCTAGCTCAGCATGCGTGAGCGTGTGCCGGAGTCTGGCTCCGCGCATGGCTTGGCATTGTTGCCTGCGCTTAATTGACAAAGGTTATTAATTATTAATTATGTTTTCTTTGTCAAAATTACAATGCTCAGCTAGACGCTGAGTTTCCGCATATATCGAAAAGTAAACCCAAAGGTAAATATTCGCATTTAAATTATTTTTTGTTTTTCTTTTTCTTTTTCGGTTATTTTTAATACACGATATGTTTTTTCATTTCATTATTTTGTCGATTGGCAGTGAGTGACTGAGATTTGAGTTTCTCTTGAGCTTAATTTGATGTGGGTTATTAAGGTAAACTGCTGACAGAGGTGTCTTTGTTAACACTTCCCGCTCCACTTTGAAAACTGTTAAAACTTAATCATTCTGTTTGTCATACGGCAAAGGTTAAGACACTCTTAGTATGGTAATTTTGTTTAATTTGTTTGGTGACAGCCAAATCTTCGATTTACGCGTCTGCAACTTTGCTAAGCCAAAGATGTAGATAAGCAGGGTATATGCTGCAAGATACAAATTAGAGAGAAACAGAGGGAGTTTGAGCTCTATGATCAAGTGGCTTTGTTTTAATTGGAAACAGATTTCTCCCTTTCTATTTTTAGTTAGTGTGTATCACCAGCCATCTAGCTATGCCAATAAATCTATAAAATCTCTAAAAATTACAAATGAAAGCTGAAGAAAATTCCTGTGATAATAACTTTTTAGTAAAGCAACGGCAACGGCAACGTGGCAGCAGACTGTAACTGAAGCGAAAATTCAACTTTGTTATGCATACAAGGCAAACAAAATTAACCATGCGCGTTACAGCGCGCTAAGAGGTTCTTTGCTTCGACGGATTTTGATTATAAAGGAGTAAGGATGTATTTTATTTCATGCGCATAATGCATAAACGCAGACGTAAACAAAGTGAAAAATTTGCATACTAAATAACATGTTTTTTATGTTCGTCTTAAATGTTAAACAATGAATTTTTAATTACATATAATAAAAAAGTTACTACACACAAAGCGAAACAAATTAAAAGGGAAAAAACTGTTGCATACCTTAAGGCGTCTGCTTTATTACATACAATTTACAAAACAAAGCAAATCACTGCTGAGCACATAAACGAATTTCGAGCACCAATAACTCAATAAAATGCACACAAGCAACATACCCCAGCAACTGCGTTGCATGCAACAAAAACATTTAAGAATTTTTAACTACAATTTGAAATGTCGAATTTAATTAAAACTCTTGACCAGCAGCTTCACTGCCGAAGTGACTGCCTGCCAGTTGGCTGACGGTCTGCTTGCTCGCTTAGTACACTTAACGCCTGCCTGCCGCCTGCCATCCTGCTTGCCTTCATGTACACCTAATTTTATACGCCTTTAAGCCTATTAGCAGTTTTATTGCCGTCTATAAAGTTTATTTTCGTTTTATGTTTATGCGACATGCCCACAAAAGCAATGTGCCAATGTCGACAAAGCCTTGATTTGTTGCACGTATTTATGCCAACTAAAAATCGACAACTTGCCTGGCTACATTGTTTCAATATATTATTAAGTTTTATGCCTGGCCCTGCTGCGCCTTGCCTTGCCTTGCCCTGCCTGGTTACTTATACATCGTAGGCGTGTGCCTGAGAAGCCACAGGCAACGCACTTGATTTGCCCATAAATGAGAATGGTACATTGCTGCTATTGCAACCCTGCGGCGAACTTTGACTTAGATACAGCTTTTATGGCATTTTAAGCCAATTTCCGCAAAGGTCGCTAAAAATCTGCTCACACGCACATTTTCGCAATATTATCGATGGTCATTAAGCTGTCGGTCTGACATTTTTTTTTTTTTGGTTTTTTGTTTTGGTTTGGTTTTCTTTATTTTTTCGGAGCACATGCAGATTGTAGCAGGCCGCAGGCTTGTAGTGAACTGCCAGCACAGGCGGATATGGACACATTAAGCGATAATAGGCTTGTGCCAGCATATAATTGACAAGCCCGCCTGCTTCCTTGCCGCCCTGTCCCCCTGCCAGCCAGCCTGCCTGCCTGAGTACTTTTCTCGCTTCCACGCCTGAGTGCTTGGCTTAGTGTGAATGGACTCAATGCGTTGGCAGCGCAGTTTCAGTGCAGCTGTCAATGTCAATGTGCTCCAGCCTGTCTGGCTGATTGTGTTTGGGTTTATTTTCTTATTTTCGCTTTGTTGCTGGTCTCCTAAGTTATTTTACGCAGCGTAAATATGTTTAAGGCACAAAGCACTCATCGCGTTATTGCGACTATCAACTTTTGTTGGGCTGTCTGACGTTTGGGGTTATTTACGTTTGTCTCACATTTTAGCGCATTTTTATTTGCATGTTGTTTTGCAAAGCAGTGTCCAAATGTTTGACATTTTTACGACAACAACAGCAGCAGCAGCAGCAACAGCAGCAACGGCAACAATGATTGCTGTTATCCTTGCCTGAGGTGCTGCTCTACAAATAAAATGCTCAGGCAGGCGAAAACAGCAAAAGGCATAAAACAAAGGATGACGGTAGCTGTTGACATGCAGCTGCGTGTATAAAATGAAACTAAAACTGACAGTTGGGCAAACGCAAGGGGGAAAAGCGGGCAACGTGCGATGGTAACTCAGATTGTAGTGCGTTTGAGCGTTGTTAGTTGTTGTTGTTGGTATTGTATTTGTATACGCATAAGAATCATTGCGAAAAATTACTCGCATAATAAGGCAAATATTTTATGTTATATAAACAAAATAACAAACGACAGAAACAAAAAGAAAAGAAATAAACCAAAACTACAATACACTACACTGCGGGGCAAAAGCAAGATTTTTTACGTTACGAAAAAACAAAATACTTAACAAATATGTATTTCAAATAAATACAACGAGTTCTTGTTTTACTTTTTCTTTTGTTTGGTTTTGGTTTCGTTTATTTTACTTTATTTTTTCGTTTGTTTTTGTAGATATTTTTCTTGTAATTTAATGTGCAGATTTTTTAGCTCGAACTGATTGTAGTACCTAGGGCGTATACGCAATCAACTTGCCTTGACTTGACTGGGTCTTTTATCAACATGCGTTTGGTCTGTTCCCTTTGTCGTCATGCTTTCTCGGTTCATTAAAAAAGCAAATAGTGCTGCCATCAACAGCAAAAGCAACAGCAACACAACCACCAGCTTTTTTTCGCATACACACACACATACATTTACGTATACACGTATTTTATATTATATGCGCGCATATTGGCAAATGATTTTTGCTTATTTCACGCACGTTTCGCCTTCGTTTCGGGCTTTTCAATTACAAATGCGCTGTTTAACTTTTGGTTTACGCTTGACCGTTTTTACATGCTCGTGTTGTCCTTGTCCTTGTTGTTGCTTTTGTTAAATGATTTCCATTGCAGCATATTTGTCATAAAAGCATTTTATTTGCTGCGATTTCATTCTGCAAGCAATATGAAAATATCGCAAATTAAATGTAAACAGAAAGTACGTAACGGCAATCGTGCAGCGCAGCTGTGCGGTTAGTCTCTTGTTTTTTTTTTTCCATGTTTGCACTCGGTTGAAAATCAATTAAAATCAAGTTGGTTTACGCAAATTAATAATATTAATTTAATAGGCGACACTCTTAAGTTTGCTTATTTATCTTTCACTTTAATTCAACAGTAAGTCAGCAGGATATACTTGGTGGTCTGCAACAAAAATCATAGATTAAGTAAATTACTGCAGTCGCCAATTTGAACACACACAAATTGATCAGACATTCGCATTAGAAAATTTTATGAATGCAAATTTAAATAGAAATCTTAAATTCAATGATTCTTTTGTTAATACTCGTCAGCACAGTCTGCTCTTGTCTCAATGACAAATCTTTTCAGCATGGAGAAAGTCAAAAATTAAAATTATGATGACATCCTAAACGAAAAGATCATTTCATTGATTGTCTTCAATAAACGAATGTCATTGCATTATGATAATTAAATTTACTGAAATATATTTATTACGAATAATTGCAGCGTAAAAGGTTGATAAATAAAAGATTTGTGCATGAATGCCATGTATGACAATTATTATATGATACATTTAACATAAATGAAATGAAATCCTCGTCAAGGCATGCCGTTTAATAAAAACTACGTAAAATTCGTCGAGTGTACATTGTTGCGTGAATAAAAATTAAAAAAATTTAAAATTATTGCACCCAATTATAAAAAAGAATTATAAATACTTACAAAATGTTAACCAGAACGGAAATATTTTAAGCAAATAATGCTTAAACCCTCATTAAAATAAGCAAAGCATTACGAAAAGGTAACGGCGACACACGTAAACGAAATCTACAGAAAGTATAAAAAACGAAAAGAAAAATTTACGAAATCTTTAGAAAAGCTTTAAAAAAAAACCTAAATAAGAAAAACACAGCAAATCGGCAAATCTCCGCGCAATTTGTCCTTTGGCTAATGCCTAAGTAGTAATTAAGTTTTGCGCCAAATTCACTGTCATTGCCTTGTCCTGGCGCTGGTCCTGCTCATGGTGCGCTGTTTATTTCTGCGTAAATATTTTCGGACATTGTTCAGCCGTGCTAATATTATTTCTACGCGAGCGTTTGTGTGCCATTACTTTTATTTTTCCTTTTTATTGTATTTTCTTTCTTTCTTTGTTTTTCATTTTATTTTCTTTTTTGTTGTAGAGTTGCGCGCTTAAGAATTATTTGCACTACTTTGTCGCCTAAAGAACATAAAAAAAAAAAAAGAAAAAACAGAAAAAAACTGACTACAAAAGACTGTATCATATTTCGTAATCCTTTCCCAAAAAGCATAAACAAACAGAAACGCGCAAGTAGAGCAAAGGCAGAGCAGGAGCAAAGCAGAAGCCACAGCAGCAGGAGAAGCAGCAGCACAAGGGTTGTAGTATAAATTATGGCAATCTCAGCAGCAACTCTTAAACGGGTCCGTTTTGTGGTTTCGAGAGCTACGCAAACTTGCGTTTATTTGGCTTTCATGGCATCCTTTTTGGCATTCTCTGCATTCGGCCGCGTCTTACGCGTCTTGTAATGTTGCCATTGGCAGCATTTTTATCGCATGCGACAAAAGGCACAGAAAACTGTTTCGACCAAGCAAAGCAAATGAAAGACAAAACCCAACGCTTAATGTAAGCGTTACCCTAATAATTTTTATTTTTTTTTTTTCTCATTTTTCTCTTATTGTACTTCTTTTATTTGGTTAATTTTTGTGTGTGGGCAATACGCGGCTATCGAGTGACAAGTCATAGCATGGCAATTGAGTGGGTGAGTGCAGTGAAGTACCCTACAGCTCATTAGCGTACAAAAGTGTGCAGCATGACAGAGGAAAACAAAACCAAATAAAAAAAAATAAAAGAAATAGAAATGAACTTCACTAAGCAAAGCAGAGTAGCAGCAAGCAAAGATTTAATGATAGCGCACTACAATTGTATATTCCCTGTATATACCACCTTCATCCCCACGATCAAACAATTTTGTCTTAGTTTACATCAACTTTTTTTTTAGGACACACATATTATAGTTTAGTATTGCTTTTAGGATTATATCACTTTTTTCCAAATAAACATAAGGAATACTTGTTGACAATAGCTTAAACAAAATATTAACCTAACTTAAAACCAAAAAAGCGCACCTCAAGTGCATCCCTCAGAGTATTTCAAATACGGCATTCTGCGCAAGATGGAAACGTTCGATCAATTTGCTTGTGACATAGCAGTTGAAGGCCTGCCAGAGGAAGAAGGTTAAGGCATTTAGTAAGTACAATATTGTGTAGATTATGTGTTGTAAGTGCACTTACGATGAGATTCATATCGGTTAATTTGATGTAGCTTGCCGTTGTTAAATGACACGATTTGGAAATGCTCATGAGGTTGTCAACCAAAATTAAAAGCAACACGCAAAGCGTCAGTACGAAATGCTGTAAAAAAAAAAAAACAATTTAAACAAAACAAATCAAATACAATTTTTTTATTAGAGTTAGAATTCGTAAAATGAAATGAAGTAACTGAATAAAATTTTATACAAATATTAGTAAGCAATAACAGACTTAAAAAGTCAAACAAAAATTCAGTTGCCATTAACATACATGTAAAACACAACAGAGTATTAAAAATGAGCACATATTTTAATAGTTTGTGTTTTTTCTTTATAAGGTGTTTAATTATACTATGAAAAGCTCTCCAACAGTGACCTTGATTAATTTCAAAGACAGCTGTTGGCAATACAGATTAATAATAACTGCCAGTCACATATCCGACATATGTTAGAATTTATTTGTTTACACTTTTGTATTGACTCTAAACAAAACATTAGCGTTCGAGAAACTAGAGCAAAAAAGTTTTTGAACGAATTTCGACAATAAAGACTTCAACTGATCATTTCTTATTTCAATTCTCTCGAACTAATTTTCACTTTAGGCTTTGTTCATTCGAAAGCCTTGATAGGCATCTCTAAATTTAAAGAGCCAAATGTTTATTTACTTTCAGCCATTTATATTTAAAGTCAAAACAAGCTGATAACAAATAATCGTAATATAAACATTTAAAAGCAAAGCAGACTAAGCCGTGCTATCGGTTATTAAATTTTGATGCACTTCAGTCCAATAGAATATGAATTGATTATTTTTTAGCAACACATAAAAGCTAATATTTATGACTCACCAATAAAGCTGAATTGCTAATATATTATTTTACATCACAATTATCGCCACGTCATTGTGAGATTTCAAACAAAAAAAAAAAAAAATGAAAGCCAGCCAAAATTTAAAAAATTATCACAAATGTAGCATACCAGATGGAAAGTAAGAGTCACAATTCTTAACGACGTCAATAAATGTGCATATTTGCTTAACTTCTGTTCAAATTGATAAATAATTCATTTACGTTTATTTGTTTTGATCTCAGAGCACGGTTTCACTCAGACCTAAACTTCTCGTCGCAATCATAGGTTATTATTCGACAAGTTCCATCATTTGTGAAACCTTTCCTTAGAACAGCAGGCTCTTTAGGTCGAACAAAAAATTTTTATAATTCAATATTGCAGCCTTCTATAAGGAGGCATTCAAAACTTTCGCAAACCGTCTGTGAGAAATTTTTTTGTACGATGTTCAAGCATAAAGCTATAGGTTGACGAATGCGTACCATCGTTAATCTAGAAATTTTTACAAAGTGTGACCATTATTTTTCAAATCTTTTAAAGGAAAAGACGATTAAAAGTAAAATATTTTAATAAAAAGATTTTAAATAGAATATTTGCAAGTATTTTTTATAGTGATAAATTTGTAGAATTTCACTTTTCCTCTTTCTAACATATTCTCTAATTTTTGATAGCAAAAATGCAACCATCTGTAATAGTTTTATTGGTCTGAACTATTAATAAATTTGCGGTCTACCAATTCCAGAGGCATTTTACTTTTCTATACTATAGTGTTTTTTCGAAATACTTGATATTTCTATAATACGTGCAATCGGCTTTTAACAACGGTTAATAGATCGAGTAATATATGTTTTTATATATATTTTTTTTTATAATATTTTGATTGAACCTAAAGTTGCGCATCAATACAAAACATCAAGAGTAAAATCTTTAATAAATATTATTGCAAAACACCTTCAACCTTAGCGTTATTATTTGCAAATAAATTTGTGTAAATTGAAGATAGGAACAGCATTTAAATTGTGAAATAATTTATTTTCACCCATGTGACTAATTTTTGTTCCCCTTTATTTTATTTATTATGTGGTTTATTTATTTTAAACTTTTGAAACACAGAAAAACACATTGTTTAACAGTGCTTTTGTTTTTTTGTTTTTTTTTTTTTTTTTTCTTGCCGAAGAGACATATTCACACGAATACTTACTGGTATAAGTTGACATTTTCAATGACAAGGGATGCAGTAACACAGAATTTAGAAGATGTATTTAATTTATTTATTTTATTATTTTTAAGTTTAAGGTCGCTAAATTTTTTAGCTGTATTGTTGTTTTTCTTTTTTTTTTTTTATTTATTGAAATTCCAAAAATGATTATCATTACCAAGCAATATAGAGTTATTTTGTATACATAGAAGTTGATTATTTGTTCAACTTCACCATCCCAAAGCTTTATTGTGTTTTTTGTCAAAACTTGTATGCACATTATATAAAGAAGAAAGTCTTTGTTTAACAAATTTTTGCATATGGTTTGCCTATTTTTTAAAATACGCTTTTGTACATATTAAACAAATGTTATTTCTGCATCTAAGTAAATGTGGCATATAGCTGTCAACTAATTAAAACCATTTTAACAGATAACCGCTAAATGATGGATTAACTTGTTGCCACTCTTTTTTAGAACATTAATATTTAGTTAAGACATAAAAAAAAATTTTTTTTTTTTGTCAAAAATGCAACCTCGATGGGCAATTCCATAACAGTGTAACCACGTATGGTATTTTAAACCACTCCCAATATTTTTTTAATTAATGAATGAAGCACAAAAACTCAGGTATTCATTAGATTTGAATACAAATGCTAATCGTGCTGAACTAATCCAACAATAGTCTATAAAAAAAAGTTGCTAAGTGCTTACATACGCTTCTCAATTTGAATGAAACAAATTTAATAAAAGCGTTAAAAAACAGAAATAGAAATAAGAAAAAAACAAAAACGAGAAAAAAGAATCAATTATCCAATAATAAAACAGACGAGCGCGTGAAGTTTTCATGCAACATGTTAATAGTTCAGTAAAACGAGAAGAAACAAAACAATAACTGAAAATGTGACAAAGTTAGCATAAATCAAAAAATTTAAAATAATATTTATTTCCCAACAGATTTTCTTTCATTTACAAAATTTATTGCTGAACATCTTGTAATTTGTATGCATATTATACTATTTAAAAATAAATTTGAATATTTCCGTTTTCAAACTTCACCAATTTGTAGATGATCACTGAGCAATTATATGAAATAACAGATAACAAGCGACATACAGCCTTGCTAGCTGCAGCTCACTCATAGACAATGTATGAACGAGGCTAAGTGGCAGTCACAAGCAACAGACAGACACAGACACTACATGCTGCTCGATAAGTGACTTGCCAACTTGGACTAATGAATACCCAAATAATTAAAGTGGCAATAAAATATAAGAGAAAAAACAAACAATGAACTTCTGAAAAATCTGCACACTTTTGCTAGAAATTATTCATAAAAATTTCAACTTACGGCAGCGCAGCATTTCACATGTTCCCGCCAAACGCCAACGAAGCCAACCAAGAGCACGAACAGACGCACGAGCAAATACAAATCGACTCTTGAGTAGTTGAGTCTGCTGTCATCTATGGTCTGCAGCACTGCGTACAGTACAACAACAATTACGCACTGATAAAGAGAAATTTTGTTTACATTTGTTATTATATTTCTTCTTCTTATTCTACATTGCTTGTTTTATTGTACTTTTTTTGTTTCCATATGTCGATATGTGTTCAACTCACCAAAGTGAAAAAATTGGTTGTATAGAAAATGTATTTCCAAACTTTCGTTGAAATTGTCATGGTTGGCGGCGTTTGCTAAATTTTGTTTTATTTGTATGTTTTGTTTCTTTTTGTCTATTATTGTTTTTTTTTTCTGCTGTTTTTTTTTTTTTTGTTTTTTTGATGTCTAATAATAATTGCTTTTATAGTTATGTCAAAATTTTGCAATTTATTTTGCGTTTAGCAAAAGCGACTTGCGCACACTCAGTAGACCACACTATAGCTCACACTTAACACGTAACATACACGCTGCAGCAAAGCACGTCCGATGCGTAACACGTCTCTCTGTACACTGAGCAATCGCATTCGACTTAACGCAAGTCGACGCGATGAGATTAAATACGCTGCTCTTGGGTAAACTATTTTTGGATGATTTCAGCAGCGTATTGACATATGACTAAAATTATATGCATGCAGGAATAGGGCGTCACTTACAACGTTATCACTAAAACGTAAATAATACGATTAATTTATTGTGAGAACTTAATGCTACTGTGAGCATATAGACGAATGCAGTTTGATAACTTATCACATTTCAATCAAATCTGCTTTTGGCTTATTGCAGAAGAACAACAATCTTCTCGAAGAGCTTAAATTTAACCTCACACTTACACATATAGATGTGAATACGAATAATTTTAACTGCCGGATTGAAACTAATAACTTATAACTGTCTATTGAAATAAAACCTAAAATCATCTTGAAACTGAACCTGCAAACCGAAAGAAATTTGAATTTGCTATATCTGTAGGTCTGACCTATTGCTATCAGTCCTGAGTTCAGAACTCTTACAATTTAAACAACATTAATCAAATATGCATTTATAAATAAGTAAACGTTAAATTATTTGAAGTCATTTCTTTGTTATTAAACCAAATATTATTCTTAGCTGTTCAGCGGCATTAACATCATGTAAAATGTCGTGAATTACCGATAGTCAACACTATAGTGTTGCTGTATATAAAGATATTTGCATAGCCAACTACGCGAAATTAATTAGTTAATTCTACGAAAATACGCCATGAATGAATTTAAAATGCATTTTTCTCAATATAAGTCCGGCAATGGCAGCAAACTTCACTGACTACATGTTTGTGACGCAGTTGTTGGCAGGCACCGTGTGGAGCTTTAAATATGTTGCGGGTGCGATATGTGAAATCATATGCAAATATTAAAAATTGCTTGGTGAAGCTTACGGCATTAAAAAGAAATAATAATAATTAATACGAATATTTTGCCATATCGAAGGCATATTCGCGAGCTACATTGCCAATATTTGTGAAATTTAAATTGAACCTTTAAATTAACAGTTCTGTCTGTAGAGATGTTATTGCGTTTACAGTATGCTGTCATTTGCACTATGCTGCTGTTAAAGGCGTGTGCTGCGTGCCGTTGCATACTTTTAGGCTGGCGCATGTCGACTGACTTCATGCTGCCGCTTTGCGTTTGTTGTTTGCATTGCAGGCGTGTGTTCATGTCGCAAAGGTAATTGAAGTTTAACTGCGCATGTAATAAAAGCAATTTCAACTGTTTTCAACGCATTAACGGCATAAATAATAAAAAATACGCAAGAAATACGTAAGAAAAATAAGCGAGCTGCAGGCCCTGAGAACACAGAAAAACAAAGACAAAATATGAAATAAAAAAAAAAGAACACACGAGTATTGTTTGGCCTTTCGTCGCCATTGTTGTCGTCATTTTTGCTACAGTGTAGCCATTTCTCAAAAGTGCGTACGCTGCCATGCGACGGCAGCAAATACATTTTTCATATTGCGGAAAAAAGCCGCTAAGAATAAAAAAAAATCAAGGAAAATCGCAATGAAGGCAAAACAAAAACCAAGTGAGATACAAAATAAAAAAAAAATGAAAAAAATAAAAGCAAAGCAAAAAATAAAGACGAAATGTGATACTGTAGCTGCTGCTTGTTTTAT